>JAJHUR010085182.1:0-17513 GCA_027495735.1 Lutjanus campechanus | reverse complement strand
ATTAAAATCCCCTACAAGCTTTACTAAGCGAGCACTCGTTCAAGGTACTAGTTTTAAAGGAGTAGTACTTGTAGACTATGCAGTGTACATTGTGAGTGGCCTCCTACAAGGGCTACTGTATCAGCTGCTCAGGAAGCTGTGAGTTTAATCAAGCACGCAGACACATTTAAGACTTCAGGACAAGTCCCGTCTCTATTTTCTCCCCTGCAAAGCAGACAACAGTTTGGTGCACATCTCATCAAAATAAGTGCAGCATTACACACTGCCTTGAAACATAAACTGTACTTCCCGACTACTTCTTTGTACTGTACTAGAGGGTTGGGGTCGATTCTTTCAGCTATCCCAAAATGATTAAAGGTCCTTTGGCGCATGTGTAATACCCGAGTGGACCCAAGAAGACCCAGTCGTGATCAAACAGCGCTGATCAGGATGGAAGATCTGTGTGGGTGTTGAATCATTCAGCTAATGCAAGCAAGCTGCAAAGTGCATCTGTGGCCACAAGGTGGGGCCAAAGGACCTACGCAAGCCAGTGCCCCTGCTCAGGAGGTGATGGGTCAGAGAGCAGAGGTCAGACTTGCCTCGAACAACACAGATAGCAAATTAGCAACGCAATGAACAAGCAATCATTGTAGTTCAAAAGGGCAAACAGTCAAAGTTATTGTTATTATGCTAAATGCAACAAAACTGCAAACGCTGATTCTAAACGAGTCGTGTTTGTCATCTGTCACTGTGACAGCAAGTGGAATTTTAATCTGAAATAATGAGTGGATTAGTGATGCCGTTTCAATCTGCAAGAGAGAGAAAATAGAAAGCCTGGATGTATTTGACAAACTCTCTTAGCGAGGAGGATGGATTATACGTGTTTCAGCCAGGCACAGGGGAGAAGGCTAGGGACGTTACATAAGGTGAGACACATTTTTGTCCTTTTGAGTTCGGGCACAAATTTTTGGACCTATAAACACCTCTACCTGGAATGGACGAAATCATATATCTATATTATCTTTGAGCCTCCTAGCGTTAATGTGACGCAATACAAGCTTCATGCGAAGTTATGATTCAATACAGTGGCAAACATCTGTTTCAGGATTTATTTACTGTTGGTCTTCGGTCTGTCTAATGTTAATTACAGGTTAGATAGCTAATGTTAGCACTAGCTGGCAAAGCTAAGCATTGTTGGAGGGTAATTTTATCTGGCATACACACACTGTGTTCCATATAGGCATCGATCAGGCTGACAAAAAAAAATTTAAATAAGGGGTTGAGGGTACTTGGGCTTGTCCTCCCCCAACAAATAACATTCCACCCGAAGCTGATTTGCTGTTAGGTGGGTTTTGTGGTTATTTACATACATAAAAAATCACCCCAGTGCAGGAAATGATGTGTCGAATACTCAAATGCTCCTGGAGGGAGCCTTTGTGGCCCCCTGAAAAATCCAAGATCCAACCCTTCTTTGGCAACTCCATGAGGCAGATATAATTTAAATTTAACATGACACATTAAAAGAATGGACCCAAACCACTCGTGAAAATCAGTCACACAGCATAAAAACCTCAGCACACTATTCCAAGCCGCTAGTTGAAGAGAAACCTCATGCAAGAAGAAAAGGAGCAAGTTAGAGATATGCAAACTGTAGCACAGCAGAGCGATTCTCAGCTGGAAGTCTGTAATCGTAGAGTTCAGACTGCTTGAAACAACTATTACTGTCAACAGCCACTGATCATAGATGGAATAGAAAGTAAAGATCTCCTTATTCATATGAACAAAATCGCACCCAAAATTACAAGAAAATAAGGTGATGATACAGCAAAGTGTATAGATTTACTATGTTTAAAGACTGTTTGCTTTCAGCTGCTTTGACCAAACAGCATTTGAGAGTTATAGTTGCTCACTGCTGTCTGAACACACAGTCACTCTACTGGGATTCTACCAGGAATCTACTCAGGCAGCAGCCATCAGCCATTAGTCAACCTGGGAGACAGAAAGATCAAGAAAGGAAACTAGCAAAGAAAGAAAGAAAGAGCTCAGAGGCATCTCTCTTACTGCAGACACCTCCCGCTGAAGCTCATTGGCTCGTTGCCTTAGCTCCTCCTTCTCTGATTCGCTGTGCGATAGCTCTTCCTTCAGCTGCTCAACCTGGCAGGAGAGGAGGGCGTCACTGTGACCACAACAAATCAGCCGCCACAGTTGCTGCTGGCCACTCTGACCACATGCAGCGCATCCACAACACCTCACATGCTGATATAATACATGAAAACCACCTGCTGTGCATCCTACCCTCCATCAGTCCTACCATCATGTACTAACACTGATATGTGTGTCTGTGAGTAAGAAAGTTTTAATGTCCTTTGTGCCAAATTTTATGACAAGCAGGACCATGAGTTGACTGACATATGAAAACTTATTTTTGATGTTATACAGTATTTTATGGTTATGGCGACAGAAACAATACTGCAAAAATCAACACAATATGAACGTTCCTTGTTGTAGCTTTAAGTAACAAATCACATATAGGTTTGTGGTTGTTAAAGCTGTTGATTCAGGGCTGCAACACAGCTGCATCTGGCCCTAAATACATTTTAAGATGGCAAACATGTTGATGATGTGAGCATTTAATGATGCATTTAGAGTTTTACTATAAACATATAAGAATTGTAAACTTTTAAACATTATCTGGTCAATATTTTGCCCATTTCTGCACAAAATCCTTTAATTTTCTTCTTAAATGTAGTTTTTATTGACCTCGATAGTTCTGGTGTGTGCTATCAATTTTGGAGCTATTGGCCATAGAGATGTCTCTATATAATGGAACTAGTTAGCACTCAGCTTGTTGCTGCTCAAAGCACCAAAAATTAATTTGAAAAACTCAACAGCAATGTCTCTTTCCAGAAATCATGACCTGTTTACTCAAGATAAAATGAACTGTGAACTGTCCCTTTAAATAAGGGTTATACTGTACATATTATTTTTATATTATTTATGCATTATGCAGTACTTGCTTTCATCTTTACTTATAATTTCTCATTATGTGTTTATTGTTATGCACAACCAAAGAAAATTCTATCTTTCAATGTGAAAACCAACTCTACTGCGTGAATGCATACCAACAATGATGAAATCAAAGAAAGAAAATGTACTGTAAAAATAGGCATAAATTGCTTCCTTTCACATGAGGGATACAAAAACAAATACATTTCAAATAAAACAAGCAAAAGAAGCAAACAGAGAAAAACAAATCTAGTGAATTCATGACAGAAGCACTGCTTTGTTTTAATGAGTGTATCTCCCACAGTAACTCTTGTTCTTGACATTTAAGTTGTATCCATCAAGAGGAAAGAAGTCGAGTTATTTTCCAGCAAAATCCTATAATCCCTCCAAAACAAAAAGGCGAGACAAGCAGATGTGTGTGCGAATGTGTCACCTTGTTCTTCATGAACTTGGAGTGGGATCTGTAGACCTCCATCTGTTTGATCTCCTCCTCCCTCTCCTCGCTGCTCAGAGCTCCGTTGGACTTGAGCATGTTCACCTCCTCCTCCAGCTCTCTCATGCCGCGCTCCAGCGAGCTGATCTTCGCATCCTGGCAGGACATCAACATGCTCACGTTAGTAGAGGAGAGGCCAGGTGTGATTTACTGTACCTGGGCCATGAATATTATCAAAAGAATAAAATATATTCCTTTGATATTTCTGACACGTGAGCAGGGCTGGACACTTAATCAAAGAAAGTCCATTTGAAAGGTAACATCAGATAGACTGGATCATACTGTACATAATGATGGCAGGAAAGGCCAGTACAGAGTTACTAACAGAATTTACAGCCTTGATCTTCAGTACAAACAACATATAAGCTGACACTAAACAATAACTGTACTCATGTGAACATGTCTGCATTATCTAGCCCTTCAATGACATTTAGGAGGCTGCCAGAAACAATTATTACCAGTTGATACAAAGAATTTGCAGCTTTCAGTATCTGTGGCCAACTGCAGAAGTACCTCCACCAGAGGGAGCAATTTGAGTTATATTGGGAGCTTTGCTTTGGTATCGATATTCTCCTCTTTTAAGTCTAGCATGTTATTACATGATAATAAAATGTTAGATATAAAAATAATGTTTAATGAAACTGCAATAAAATAATTGTGAATTCATGTTTAAATTTCCAAAAAAAAAAAAAAAAAGCATGTTTGAAACAGATTGTGGACAAACTTTCGACTGAAGCTGCACATCAAAGGCAGTTCATCTAAATATTACAAATGCATATGCAGCAGTAAATAAGCATGATAGGACCACACATGCATTTGGGTAAAGGAACAACTAAGGTTTTATGATGAAAAATGAATACACAGCTATTTAATATGGGCTCAATATTTAGTTTGACATGTTGCATGACTCCTACTGTCCACTTTTAGTTGAGCAGAGCAATATTCACTGATATGAATATGTATCACAACATCTGATTATATGTCTAAAATATATGTATGTGTATACAACTGTCATGTTGATTAACTCATGTTTGAAACTAAAACTTGATGTTCTCAGCTGTTTTTTAAAATCATCCTGCAAAGATTCTGTGACCGCTTCAAAGTGTTAGAGGGTAACTTTAGTATTTTCAGCCTGGACTTGCATCTTCCAGACATTTTTTGTCTAAGTGACTAAGGGGGGGAAGCAGTTTTTAAAATAGTTCAGAGTGGAGTAAAAGTGCTGCAGCTGGCAGAAGCTGCGACGTAATCCCACCAGGCAACTGAACACAAGCACATCCACTGAAAGAGCTTGTTTTTGCCACTGACAGGCTCAAATTGTCATTCTAAATGTCTGACAACGCTATGGAAAGAATCACTGCAGAGATAAACAGAGAGTAAGATACATTTTGTTTAACCACAATGTATATATCGGTATATCACACTGTTCAAAACAACCAGACTCTATTGACAAAAACAGTCATTTTACTTCTCTGTTCTACCACTGTGTTGAAGTTAGTTAGTCTGTGTTATTGCGTGACTTCAGTATTTTGTTCCCTTCTCCTACTGTGCGACTTAGTCGTTTGTGTTATTGTGTGACTTTCAGTGTTTTAAAGGGTTAAAAACCAATCGAGGACGCAATGAAGAGAACAGAGCAATATAAAGTCTGTTTCTGGTAAATAAGAAGGATCTTTCTCTTTAAAAAAGGTCTATCTCTGTAAAGATCTTTTCCATCGAATTGTCAGACACATAATAACAATCTGAGGCTCTCAGTGGCAAAAACAAGCACTTTTAGGGGACTTACTTTGATGGCACAGTTGCCCAGAGGGATTACGTTGCAGCTCAGTTTAGCTTCTGCCAGCTGCAGCACTCACTGAATACGAGACCAGTTCCAGAAATGGTCCACATTAGTTACAAAAACACAGGACATTAGTGTCCAGGTTGAAAAATACCAGTTACCCTTTAACTTCAGGTTTATATATCATTATTCAACAACAGCAGTATTATTATTGATGGATATTTAAGGCTGATAGTTGATATCAATATCTAGGAAAAATCTGAGAGCAACAATCTTGATACAGATCCTTACAATTAGTTTCTGTTTCTGTCAATTTCTGAGACAAGCTAAAGTGATTTTGAGCAAAAGCACAAAGCACAGACACAAGCAAATAACACGTTTACCTTCATTTCGATGACTGTCTGCAAGGCCTTGGTCTTGGTTGACTCTGGAGCTGCTTCGTATCTCCTGTGCAGCTCCTGAGGGACACAAACACCACGATGGTCAGCAGACGACAGAGAGGGGGACACAGAGGGTTGGAGCGAGGGGTGGATGGAGGGAGGAGAAGGTCGTGAGCCAGGACAGGGGGCGACAGCAACTGCCGGAAAGGGATGGAGGGAGGGCTGAATGGTGGGCGTAGGCCTTGGAGCGGGAACGGGGAAGGACGGAGAGCGCTGAAGGGAAGGATGGACGGAGGAGGCGACGATGTAAGAGGGATAGTGGGGAGGACAGGAAGAGGGGAGGATGACGGGATGGATGGGGTGGCGATGGGAAGGAGGGGAAGGTGCGGGGATGGAGGGAGAGGCACACAGCGGGTGACGATGGCGTGAGGGGGAGAAATGAGGAGAAGATGGTTGGTAGGGGGGAGACACATGGAAAGGTGGTGGAATAGGGATTGAGGGAGAAACAGGAAAAGATGGAGAAATGGGGATAGAGGGGGAGGCGGGATGGAGTTGTTTCCCTCTCGTAGAGACGCTGGCTTTTAGCCTTCTTGGGTCGATCCGTCCATCCCACATCCTTGAAGCTGTGAGGAATGCCTGGAACTAACTGACCTGACACCGTTTCAGCCTCAAATGTGAATGAATGATCAAATCTGACAGCTAAGAATTATGCTAATTCAATGAATTAGCTTCCAGCTTTGAAGCCTTTAGGTTCAAATGAAATGGTGGTCTGGAATATAAAAAATGTCCAAATTAAAACAAATAATTCAGTTCAACTGTAGAAAATCTAGAGAATCTAACTACAGAAAGCCAATTTCAGTCTCCTACAGCAGCATCCTACCACAAAAACATAACTAAGATACATAACTAATAAAAATCCTGCAGGAACTTTTCCTAAAACTCACAAAATTCTCAAAAAATCTAAATCAAAATTTTAACCACCCTAATTTGAGCTACACACAGTGTAATCCTATCTATCTGGCTGCTGTTAACACATCACAAGTCACTAGTCAAATGAAGGGGGGAGTGAAAGAAGGGGGAGTGTAGATGTAAAGGCACAAAAAGAGGCAGAAAGGACGGGGAGAAAGACTACGAGAGAGAGGGAGGGAATGAAAGCAGAGGGGAGGAACGTAGCCGTGCATGCATCACTGCTTTTCTTTGGAGGAAACACACTTAGAGGCTAACAAAGACGGCTAATGCACGAGCCAGGAAGCTCAAATACACATATAAGTGAAAGGGATAGCAGGGTGCCATGGCTTAAGGCGCTAGAGTGAATGCTATGAATGCACACCACCATAAACACCACAAATACACACTCAGATATTCCTTGAAAAAAGATTTCTTGTCTTCCTGAGGAGTGCTACAGGTCAAATCATAACAGAGGCAGGCAATTCAAAAGTATGGAAACAGAGACAAGCCATAATTGTATTTTGTGTATTGTGTTGTATATGTAATTGTAAGATGTAGATATTCTTGTTTCTTACTGGTATGAGGCAAAATGAAGCTAATTTGACAGCTAGTTTATACGTTTGTGAATCCAGTTTTACTGTACTTGCTCATTTTTACAGTTTCAAAATATTTAGGTGCTATAGATTTAATGGTATTTAAATTTGTTAAATTAGTTTTCAGTCATTGTAGCCAAGCAATTGGATGTCAACATTTGCTATTCAGTAGCTTAGATTCAGATCCTTACAGCCTTTCTTTGCTTCCATACAGAAGTCCCACTTTTTATTGCTGAATTCTGGTCTGGTCTGTTAATTAGTGAAATGAACAATGTCCAAAAAAGAAGTGTCAGCATTGTAGCAGGAAGTCTGCAAGACAAATGCACAATAGATGCATCTAGCAACATTATTTACTACTGTAAAATTTCACTTTAACCTCTACTGAAACTCTCTTCTAGATATTGCGTGATCTTATTCCGGTTTTCCTGAGGTGTCTTCTGCTTTGCAATTAACAATGTCTGTTGTCACATAGTGTCAAAAAAAAAAACAGAAACTCTGTACAACAAACTGATGCAATGTGAAGCAATATGGGCCTTTCTGTAAAAAAAAAAAAAAATCATTTTGCTTCCTGACTCTGTTTCTCAGTCATTTTCTGCCTCTGATACATTTAATGATGCATCACTTGCTCTTGTTTGTGTGTTTATTTCTCCCTCACAGCTGTGGCCCATGGTGCATCTGGAGCTGGTCATAAAAACAGGCTGGACCGAGATCAGTTGTTTTTATATTTTACAGCGTAACTGACACAGTCGACAACCTGGTGGCTCTTGACGAGACAAGTTGACCGTTTAAAGGGACAGTTCGTCCGAAAATAAAAACTATATATTTTTTCCTCTTGCCTGTAGAGCTATTTATCCATCTAGATTGTTTTGGTGTGAGTGCCCCGTTTTGGAGACATCAGGAGTAGAGATGTCTACTAAATGTCTCTTTTCAGAAATCATGACAGCCATTACAGCCGTTATCTCCAAAACTCTGCAACTCACACCAAAACTATCTAAATGAATGAATAGCTCTACAGGTGAGAGCAAGACTGATATATTGGTCAGTCAATATTATTGGCCTGATACTGGCCTATAATGGTATCAGTGCAGAACAGAACATGACGTAGATTGTTTTCATTAATGTTAGATGTTAGAAAGTTTACTGTTTCAGTGCTCTGAAGTCCTTTTGGATGTTAAATAAAGGATATATAAAGAATATTGGCCAATATATCCATATGGAATTTTTTTACTCCCTAACATTGGTTTCGGCATCTGCCCCTAAAATCCAGTCGAGGTCGGTCCCTACTACAGGCAAGAGGAGAAATATGTAATTTTGAGACATTTTTTGAACTGTAAGTTAAATATGAATAATATTATCAAACATATACTGTATTTGTCCTTTAAAAACAAAGAGTAAAAACACCATCTCAACAAATTAGATCTATTTGCTGTCTGCTATATTTATTTCATATATTTGTATGTCTTTTAGTGAGATGTGAGCAGATGCAGACTGTGAAAACAAATTTCCTTCCTGGGACAATAAAGGCTATCTATCAATCATTGATTGATAAACATAAGATGAGGAGTATGTTATTTAGAACTGTGTCGAAAATGAACTTAAAAGTTTGTCAGCAATTTAAAATTTGTGAGCCATTGCTTCTGAAAATGAACGTGTCCAGGGAATATGTATTGAAAACCATGAAAAGTATTATGTAGACTGAAATACACATTTTGTCGCTGAAAAGTCAAGGGTCCACTTTTAATCTTGTTCATTAATAACATCTCACCACTAGAGGGAGCTGTTGTATGAAACAACAAACACTTTGATGACTGGAGAGTTAAAACAGCTGAGTGAGACATTAGAAAACAGAGCAGAAGAAACTAGACAAAATAGGATAAAGTGTGTCTTCCTGTGTATTTGTGTGTCTGTGTGTTGATGTTTCTGTGTTGCATTAAACCTGAATTATGAGCCAAAAGTGGAAGCAGCCAAGGGCCGTGCCTGAATGTGACACGGTTTGATTTGCACACACTCACATCTGGCTGTAGACAAAGACACACACCCACACACATGGGAATGGTTCATTGCACTTTGTTTCTTGTTCTTGAGAAACACACTCTTGCACACCTCTCTGAGTTGTAGCATCTCCTTGTCTTTTTGCTCCAGTAAACCCTCCAGCTGGTGAATGGTCATCTCAGCATCAGCCAGCCGCCTCGTCCGTTCATGGTCCTCCTCGGTTGCCCGTGACGACAGGCCTTTACTCTGCAGCATTTCCAGTAACTTCTTTATGGATTCATCCCTGTTAAAGAAAAATAGATTTAGCAAGAAGCCTCTGAAATCAAGCGACCTAGTAAATTTCACACAGTTTTTATCTTTACCTGGCGGTTAACGTGTGTTTCTGTGTGTCTATCCTCAGCTCCATTTCTTCCACGGTCTTCCTCAGGAGGAAGAGCTCTTTCACCTGTCGCTCGTACTCTCCGTGCAGACGCAGGAAGTTCTCCTCCGTCATTTCCTGAGGGGGGATGGACTGTCCGAGGAGAGCGGACTCTGAGAAATCAGACTGGAACAGCTGGTTGAGATCTCGCTGGATTCTGAGCTCATCTTGTAAAGCCTGGATGGTGCACTGGTAATGCTGCAGGGACAGAAAGAAGTTTAGTTAGGAGTTATAAAAATTAACAGTGTGTGTGTGGATGCTGTGGTGAAGCTGCTGAGGAGATTAACAGAATACAAAGTTAGATTTTTACTGATCCATTGCACAACAGGACTATAAAACATTTGCAGAGGTTGTTAATCAGTAGTATTGACTTAACCTTTCTTGTACCTGAAGTTGAGATTTTTGCCTTTACAAACTTATGGCCCCAATGAAGGCTAGGTTACAGACCAGACAATGCAATAAACTGCCCAACAACCCAGGCACCTGGCCCCTCAAGGCTCTCAGTCCAGTGTGTCAGCTGGTTTGTAGTAATCTGATGTGTTCTCTGGCCATGTCCGACTGGGAGAACAGGCCAGGGTGGACCCAGAGCACGCTGGAAGATTATATCTCCCAGGTGACCTGGGAGCACTTTGGCAAAAGGACACTTGGTCTGCTGTATGCACTGCAAACCTGATAAGGATTAGCAACTTGGAAAGGAAAGAATGAATGCAGGGTCCGACATTAACCATGACTCAGTGGCTACCAAGTTTTGTCCCCACACTGCAAACCTGTCTCCACCACAACGTTACAGTTCCACAAACATCCTGATTCCTTCACACTTTTTAGCTCAACATACCACAAGAACAGCAAACAGTACTAGTCAACAGTTAGCTACCGATATGTTGAAGTATGGGTTTACTAAGCCCTCTCAAACTGCTAACATGATCCTTAAAGAAGAACCAGAAATGCCACTGGCAGACTATGAAAATACAAAATAGCAATGAAACTTCAGTAGTGACTGGAAGCAGGAGTTTACAGTAAGTGACTAGACACATCTGAGGACGTAATGCACTTAGGTGTGTGCTGCCAGTTTCCTCAACTAGCCGAGTTAAGGAAGGCTGTGTTATAAGTTATGTTAAATTACCATTGCTGCTTTAAACAAGTTAAAATTTGGGCTACCAAAAATGTACTTTGGCCAGAGGGGCTGATGCTGAAAAATATTAGTGTCTATCCATGAGATGGATGGATGGACAGCTGGACGGACAGAGAGACGGACGGATGGATGGATTGATGAATGGATGCATGGTGATGGGCAAGCTCACTGTACAGTTCAGCTCAATGGCAATTAAATCAGACAATTAGACGTGTTCTTCAGACGTGTTGGAAACACTGCATTGTTAGTCAAGGGGTGGCTCCTGCAGAGTGTGCTTAAGTTGGAGGAAGACTCATCTGTGATGGTGACTGTTTTTGTATTGATATCAATACAAACTAACTGTGATGGAGGCAGAGAAGGGTGACAGAAATGGAGGGTAGTGCAACTCCGGTCTGCCTGCCCAGCAGGAGAGATGTGATGCGCTGAAACTTTATACCTGTGCATCCTCTTTTACTTTCTTTGACTGCGTGGAATGTTTTCACATCACAGATGACGAAGCGATGCATTAAAACATGAGGTAAAAAAATTAAACTTGTGTAGGCTGATACAGATTGGCAGACAGTCTGGATGAAAAAATGATCAATGAAGGAGTGGGAAGCAACATACAGGCAAGCAGAAAAGAGCAGCAAGCCCACTCGCTCACTGCGAGTCCTCCGCAATGACCTGTCCTATTCACACATGTGGCTCACCCTGACTTTGGACCAGAGAGCTGGCAGGGTTACGTCTGGGGCAACTGATGCAAACATTTCTGTTCACAAACACAGCTCCTTGCAATGCATTGTCCATCTGTGAAAGAGGATTTGGAGATTTTAGGCTGGGTCTGGAATTGTTATAGTAGGGATGAACTGATCTGAAACACCGGATATGGATCCATATGCGGCTTTTAGTGCCACAGTAAAATATACAGATTTTAAAACTGGAAAAAGTGAGCAGTAGTGTTGGATCGGTATTTAGTATTGGGAAATAAAAAGTCGGTGCATCCCTAATGGATATTGCTGCGGACCTGTAAAGCCCTAAGAGGCAAAGCATGATGTTGAGCTATACAAATAAACATCACTTGACTACTTTGCATTGTTTAAAATCACTTAGTCTGATTAATTTGTACTTAGATCGATACACAATATACATAAACACTGGTTGTAAAGCAATGTGTGTGAGTGTAAGCGGCTGAGACAGCATGTATATGTCACATTGACTGAGTGTGTTGTAAAAGTGTGTTGGCAGGTTAGTATCACTGCCATCACAGCTGAGGACAACATGACAGGACTACCCCTGAGTCAGACTAAAGAGTTTAAACCGTGTGTGTATGTGTGCTGTCACAAACTGTGTGTGCATGTGTGTGTTGTCACTGTGATGTCCCCAGGCTTCTTTAAAATGCGTCACACATAACCTGAACAGAACAACAGCCAGGTCATCGCCACATGAGTCACGGAGTATTTCCAGAAATAAAAAAATAATACAGGTAGCAAAGTGCTGAGAGGGAAAGTGCATGAATGAGAGCAGAGGTAACAGGAGATTAAAAAAAGAAAAAAGGAGAAAAGACAAATAAAGCAAAGAGGTTAAAAAAAAAAGGCAAAGATGCTATCGCTCCCTTGCAGCTATCGTTAATCAACACTGACGAGGGAAAGAAGGAGATTAAAGGAAACAGAAAGAGACAGATGAGTGGGGAGGCAAAGAAAAACAACTCTTAGATATTAAAGGAGAGAAAAGAGCAGACAAACAGAAGAAGCAGCATAGAGGGAACACAAATACAGTGTAGACTCACACAAACAGACACACTAAAAGAACAGGATGACAGTTAATTAGATAATATCAAAGCAACTGTCTTTTACGATAGCTCTGCTTTATGTTGCGTGACAGCCAGGGCAGCGTATCTCCTGCTTTGTCTTGTCCACTTCTGGTCATTTTTCTGTATTTCTCTTAAGACAAATTTTGCAATAAAATGTAATTGACAATCTTTTTTTTAATATTTACTCCTTTTCTCTAGTTACTGTATCTCTGTGTGGGTTTGTGTGGGTGAATGGGTTGGTCTGCTGACTCATACACACACACACACACACACACACACACACACATACATGATGACGGGCAACTCTGACATTTATAGGACTTCCCTGCAGAAGAAGAAGCATCCTTTTCCTCTCCTTGAATATTCCCTCTCTGGTTTTTAATCCCTCTGTCTCCATGCCAACTGTGATTCCTCGCTCAGACATGCAAACACTGACCCACCCAAACCATGAAAATATGCAAGTGTTTGCACTAAAACCTCTATTGTTTTGAATAGTGGATGAATACAAAGCTGATTTCATAGTCGATCAACAGAGGATTAACTGAAAGTATTTTAATTTAATTCCTGATTATTTGCTTTAAGCACTTTATGAAGAGAAAAATGCAGAAATGTATGTGTTCTGCTTTCCCCAATGTACGAATCTGCAGCTTTTATTTTTTCATCTCATTGTAAAAATAATCATTGTGGGTTTTTTGACTGGTGTTGAGACAAAATAAATAATTGAAAGACACCCACTCTGGTGACTTGCAATGTGCTGTTGTGCCTTCATTTTCTGAGACTTTTTCATTTAATAAATAAAAATTACCAGAGGATCTAAAGTGTGCCCCAACTAACAAGCTTAAAATCCTGTTACTTCTGCTGCCTTCTAGTGTGTAACTTCAATTAACTATCAATTTACCATTTCTTCATGATGGTTATTATAAAATGTCACATTTTGTTTTGATCACCTTAGTTTCTTTTCACATATCAGGATTGCAACTAAATTTCCAGGTTAAATCTTTATTTTATTTAATTTTTCCCAATTCCATTTGAAGTTTAAATGTCTGTAAAGCACTTTACCTTTAACCGCCTCAAGTATAAGTTGTGCTATATAAATAAGTTTGTCTTTTCCTTTTGCCAAAGCAATTCATCAATTAATACAAAATAGTCAGTGAATTAAATGATAATGGAATTAATCATTGGTTGCAGCCATAGTTACAAGTATGAACAATATGTGCACAGAAAAATGCAGCTGTATGTGTTAGACAAGGATAGACAAAGAGAAACATACACACATAACACACATCCATACTTATCACAATAATACATACGTGTAGGATAAAATATATTTCATGTGCTATTTCATTAAAATGATGTACATTCATGCCCACAGCCATCATTATTCTGTAATCGGTCAGGAAAACACACACATACACACACAATCACATCATGCATCCAAAAGTATGTCAGAGTTGCAGAAATGAATGCACACACACACACACACACACACACAAAGCCTCAGCAGTCATGTTCACAGAAACACAAATCAGGGTGTATCTGCATGAAGCCAAGCAAATACAGTAAAACATACACACACACGCACACAACTTCAAAAGGTTACATACAAAGACTTCAAATCACACACACACAAGGGGCTTGTGCCAGTAACTCCCCCTCCACCCCCCAACACACACACACACAGCTGGAATGTAGAGCAGAGAAATGCCAGACCACGAGAGAGAGAGAGAGAGAGAGAGAGAGAGAGAGAGAAGGAAGGAAAAGAGGGAGTGAAATATAAAAGGAAGCGAGCAGAAAGAAACACAAACAGAGAGGGAGATAAGGAGAAGGCGGTGAAAGAAGTTGAAGAAAACAGTGAGTTAATTGTGTCCAGAAGAAATACTGCAGGAGGGATGGAAAGACGAGGAGACAGAGAGAGGGTCTAAACACGAGTTGTGTTTTTCTTCTCAGTTTCTGCTGAGTCGTGTTTGGCTCCTTCACCTTTGACCCCGTCAAACACTTCCGGACACAGGGGAACGAAAGGGTCGGCCACCACCTTTAAACAGAGGCAGAAATGCAAACACACGTGCAGCCAGAAACATGACACATGCACCAGACACACTCACGTGTTTGTATGACACACAAACACAAAATATATTAAAAATAAGATAATTATTCCCTAACTGCTCGTCAGTATGTTCACAATGCAGTTTTCAGTTTATTTTCACATTCAAATGATAAACTTGCAAGAGAGGAAGACAAATCTAAACTGCGCACTAATGTGACAAACACACAAACAAGGAGACAAATCAAGATGATAAATCTTTCCCTCAGATGTCTCGGGGAGGGACGCATAAATTCATCAAGCTGATGTAAACAAGTGCAAGATGGAAAATGATCTCGATCCCAGGGATGTTCAACTAATCAACACTTGTGAGTTTGATTGAACAGTCCTCATATTTTATTAGTGGGGACATTTAGAAATCCTGTTGCATATCAGCCATGTGTATGATAATATGAGTGGATTTAGGCACATACACACATACGCACAGAGGACTGACATGTCTGTGTACTTTATGAGCACAAGACAGTCAGTGAACCACTCAAATTTCACGATGACTGTAAATATTATCTGTAGAGACCACCATGAGTGCGTTTACATACACTTAAGTAACTAGGTTACTCGAAAATCAGAGTTTATCCCTTAACAACAGGCCGAAGAGATAGTTTAAACACACCCGCAGGTAGACATCAATTTTATGCTTCTGCACAAAAAATGACTTGAGAGCAGACTGCAAACATTTTGTTCTCTTTATCATCCGTCACTTGCAAATTATGACATTAGCAGCCACTCTGGTTGTGAAATCAATAAATGCAAATACAAGATGTGACAAGTTCCTCACAGCAAGCTGCTAACAGGAGCCTTCATCAGCATCCATCTGTATTTTTCTCAGTTCGGCCGATGTAAGAAACAAACCCAATGATCCATATGATCACAATCAGCTGTACCGCGTTCTCTTTTCCGCCCACTTGAACTCTTAAGCAACACACTTTCTGTTTCTTTTCTGTCTTCTGTTTCTTCACGACCACAAAGCTGGTGGAAGAGCCTGGTACGAATTTCAGAAAGTCTGGCGAAGAAGCTGCAACCACCGCTGGCCTGTACTCAGTCCATTACTGCAGTGGTTCCCAAATGGTCATTGCTAGCAACCCTTACAGACTGGCTTAGAAGTAACTGTCTCTGTTTTGTGTTTGACTGGTTCTCTGGTTTGAATTTGCACCACCTCTCATCTGCCAGTCGAATCAGTCTGTGCTGCCACACCTGCAACCAGCCGACCATGTCATGGCAGCTGGCCATTAGGGACATGCATGATTAGTCAACTATACCATTAAACACTGCCACCCTCACTAGTCAGCACCAGAAATACTAGTCCTTTGAATCTAAATTTTATTCATGAACAATGTCAGTTAACTGTCAACTCTAAGCCACCTGTCACTAGCTGGTGCTGCAGCTCCGGCAGACAGCAGGCTCTGACGTTACTGTACGGTGTAAAGTTTGTTTACTAGCACTGAAAATGCGGTCAACATCTAAATGCTTCATGTCAAACCAGAGGAAACATCTACAGGTAAGCAAAATCACATTACATACATTATATTAAATAAAGTACCTCTCACCCCAACATGTCATTTGTATGTTTGTGTCTTTATATTTCACTTGGTGACTGCCCAGTATCTCCACTCGTGACAAATTCACTGCTAGCTAGCTAACCTTCTGCACAGCCACACCTCCATTTATGAAAAGTAAATGAAAAGTAATCAAAACATGAATCAAATAAGTTACATTACTTTGATGAAGTAATTAAAATAGTTAGATTACTTATTATATCTTTAACAAGGTGACAACTAATCTATAATCTGTTACATTTCAAAAGCCTTCGCGACACTGATCATGACTTTTTTCTATATTGGGAAACCCAAAATTCACTTAGAATGATTAAAGGTGTTTACAAATAGAAAACTGTAGTTGGAATTTAATATACTGGATATGTTACTAGCAAAAGCAGAAAAATGATTGTTGCCAAAAACATGAATTCAGCATTGCAAGAGGGAAAGAAACGACTATAGAAGAACAAATGAATGATTCTTTGTTATCTAATGAGCAGTCTACATTATTCCAATCCATATTTACAGGGAGAAGAGAAGAGAAGAGAAGAGAAGAGAAGAGAAGAGAAGAGAAGAGAAGAGAAGAGAAGAGAAGAGGTGAAAATCCGTTTGTGAATATGGTGACAATTTTCCATCCGCTCGTCGTCATGCCTCCCCTCAGGCCGCTGCTCATCTGTCGTTTAATATTAACCATCTCTCTTATTACTCCTCCATCTCATCCCTCGCTTATTCTGCGCTCGCCGGGTGAGTCACGCTTCCCCCTTCACAAACAGTCACACACTGTGACAAAAACACATATACACACTTGGATGGACAAACACATACACACACACGATAATGCCCACACACAGACATGATGTTAGAGGCAGTGGTCATGCTGTTTGTGTGTGTCCGTGCATGTGTGTGCGTGTGTAATGACCGTGAGCAGTTTGAAAGCATCGCCCACTCAGGCATCAGACAACAAGCAGATTAACACACTCGCTCTTCTTTCTCTGAGGATAAAGGTGGAGGATGAAGAACATAGTGAAGAGGAGGAAAGAGTGGAAGAAACAAGTAAATCCCTCATTTTTCCTAAAGAATGAGAGCAAGCTGATGGAAGAAAATAGCTTCAGATTGTGTGTATATATGCAGAAAAGCAAAACACAAGAATAAGTAAGGATGAAGAGAGAGGAAGAAATGAGGGAAAGAATGAATAAAAAACAGCCAAGAGGGGAGAGAGAAAGAGGAGAGAAGGCGAAAGTGAAACGCTGACCCTAATCAGTCACTTTGTGATGCAACATCAGGGTCAGTGGTGGGTTTAAAGAGCGAGAGCAGAGGAGAGAAGAGAAGAAGCACTGCAGCTGTCACATTTATTTAACAGAAACACACGACAG
>JAJHUR010085181.1:0-19183 GCA_027495735.1 Lutjanus campechanus | reverse complement strand
AAAATTTTTCCAAGATTCCTTGTTTGTTTTGGGTATTTCACATGGTGTCTTGGAGTGATGGACATTTAGTGTTTGAAGCAGTGTAGTCTCACAGAGCCAGACCTCCCTCCAAGGTCTGGCGCCACAAATTATCATTGTGCTACAGGGGGGAAAATTCTCTGGCTTATTTGTATTTCTCTAAACCAATCACAATTGCCTTCCGCAAAAGAAAAGACAGCTTGTTTACCTTTGTACCAGTAGTGACCCAAGTGATAATGTGCCATTTTCAGCGTGTAGGTTGCAGCTTGGAAGTTGTTGTTGTTTTCGGGGGACTTTGAAAAAACAGATAGCAGATGCTGCAGTGCCGCCTCAAACAGTCATCCAGTGGCAGGCTGATACCTGCAGTGTCCATCCAGTAAGACAGACTAGAAGCAGTGGGCTTAGCAGAGGTCACTATTCCACTCTTTTCTCTTTCGTCAAGTTATGAATTACGATTCAAAACAATGTTATCCTCCTAGAAGTAGTACAATATTTACAGTACACCAGATCTACATATTTAGGTTTCTTCTGTATTTCAAATAGGGCCTCTGCATTCTTAAGGTTGGGGATTTATGATTCTAGCGTTGATCCAGGAAATCAGACTATAATAGTTATGGGTATACCAATTTTTTAATGAGAGAATTAGCTTTTGTAACTTAGAATTAATCACTTTATTGAGAAATTATTAAATCAAAAGCAGCTTCACACCCAAATCTCCCACTTTGGGCTTTTCAGATACAGGCACTGTCTGTTCTGAAAATGAGTGGCGTTGGCATTGTTCACTATGCTGCAGCCCGGCACATATTCCATTATTCATCATTCGCCAACTGCAACGGACAAACATATTTCCCAGAACAGTTCTTGTCACTACATTATGCATTCAAATGACACAGCACAATGTCTTGCTGTCCTCTACGCCTTGTGTTAAATACAGTGACACTACAGTTTTCTGCTTGTGAATGAAGCTGTGTTCATAACCAGACCGGTCCATAATAGGAGAGGAGAGGATTGTGGGTAGTTTGGCAGTGGACTTCACTGCGAGGGTATCATTATCAATCTAGTCTTACACATTTGGGTCATGCATGCATTAACCTGTATTTGGCCCGGGCAGAAGCGGATACTTTATTATTAAAATGTTTCCGAGTCGTCCCGAGTGTATTTGGTCTAGTCTGGCGTGTAGCTAATCTTGATGTGGCCCACATTTTCAGCCCAAAATAGCCTATCCTCCTCCTTCACAGCAAATGACAGAGAAATGTAAACAGTTGTCTGGAAACAGAAGCTATCATATTAAAGGCGAGTGGACGGAGCTGAAGCAAAGCCTGAACCCAACTTCATCTATCATGTTCGCAGTGAAACCTCACAAAGAGAATAGCTTTAACAGGGCTTATCATCGTCACTGGAGCAAAAAAAGGTACCTATTCAGTGCCTTGTTCTCTGGGATGTGCGGGCTTTTCTTGATAACTCATGGGGTTTTCACATGATTGCAGAACTAGGAGAAATGAGGCACACCATCAGCCCCAAAGAACAAGAAAAAAGCATTTAGGTCAATGTAGGAAAACTCGCAGTCTGTATTGCAGAATGGTGTGGGGTGCTCTCCCATGCAGAAGTCAGTGTTTTAGATGAATCCGGTGCAACAGCTCAGTCACTCCCCCGCTGGACCTGCAACTCACCTAATAGCATGAGCAATGAGATCGATAAGAGAAGAACCTGCTAGTGTTTCCAGGAGTTGCTCACTTCCTCTTAGAGGTTTGCCTTCAGCGTCAGTTTACAGTACAGTCTTTGTTTGTTAGTGTTTTTTATTACATTGTCCATGTCAAATTGTTTTCCGTGGTTGCAGGAGGCTATATGACCAACCTGGCGCCTATTTAACAAAAGTCTACAGATGGTTGATGTACTGGGACATTGCTCAGGGATAAAAATGGAAACCATGTGAGTGTGCAGCTTGTGTGTATATCTAACATCTGAAATACCCAAGAGGGAATGAAGCTGCGTTTCAAGGACAAGCCGAGCAATGTTTTCACTCTCCTCCTCTCTCTGTCCTCAGATGTTCAGGTTAATGAATAAAACTGCTGATATCAGCCGTTTGTGTGGTTGTTTTCCCCAGTTGAACAAAAATGAACAAGGGGAAAAGGTAATCCAGCAAACTTTCTCTTCTGAAGTCACGGTCATGGAGTCTACAGTCTCATACTTCAGTGAAGTTTGACTTTTATTACATTTCTGTTTTACAAACCCCAATTCCAAAAATGTTGAGATGCTGTGTAAAATGTGAGTAAGACAGAATGCAATGATTTGCAAATCCTTTTTGACTTGTATTCAGTTGATTGCAGTGTGTAGTAAGGCAAGATATTTAATGTTCAAGCTGATAAACTTTATTGTTTTTGTAAATATACACTCATTCTGAATTTTATGCCTGCAACATGTTTCAAAAAAGGTTGGATGGGGCAACAAAAGGCTGGGAAAGTTGTGGAATGCTTAAAAACAGATGATAAAACAGGTTAATAGGTAACAGGCTGAAAAGGCTCAGCTGTTTGTAAGTAAGTAAAGGATGGGGTGAGGTTCACCACTTTGTGATAAACTGTGTTGGAAAATAGTCCAACAGTTTAACAACAAGATTTCTCAACAAATAGTTGCAAGGAATTTAGGGATTTCACCAACTACAATCCACAATATCATTAAAATATTCCGAGAATTCACTTTTTCTCAACATACGCTGCCACCCGGATGTCTTTTTTTTTCAGAGATGTCCCTGCTTATTTCAGCAAGACAATGCCGAGACACATTCTGCTTGTGTTACAGCAATGTGGCTTTGTAGTAAAAGAGTTCAGGTACTAGACTGACCTGCCTGCAGTCCAGAGCTTACTGAATGTTGTTAAAAGAAAACATGATGTATCACAGTGGTGAATATGCCCCTGTCCCAACATTTTTGGGTCATTTTGTAGGCATCAAATTCAGGATGAGTGTATATTTACAAAAATAATAAAGTCAATCAGATTGAACATTAAATACCTTGGCGTTGAACTGAATACAACTAAATATAATTTGATAAGGATTTGCAAATCTGCATTCTGTTTTCATTTATGTTTTACACAATCTTTCAGCTTTTTTGGAATTGGGGTTTGCACATCTGTTATAGCCAATTTATTGGGTCCTGGGTATTTGTTAATTTTCCTCCTCGCCAACTACATCAGATATAAAGGCAATGTGGCATTAGCCCTGAATATGCAAAACTATCCCTCCTGTATAATTTGCAGGCTTGATGATGCTGCGAGCCGTTGGATCAGATATTGGTACATGCGAACATTCAGCTGAACATCTGCCTCTTGTTGCTGTAATTTGCTTCACCACCATCTGTTAGGCATTGGCTGGAAGCACCAACAAAGATATACATCTATCTTGTTATAAACCCATAATGACGCAAGCTCCTCTCAAATTCACACACTAATTAGCCACGTTCAGTGAGATGCTCCACAATACAGCCCTGCGTACACCTTGGTGGGAGTACAGGCAATTTAGGTCAGCAGTGTGATCATTTTTATAGCTGAACTAAATGTGCTGTGTTTTAGGGTCATTCTGAGGAATACAAACTGCTTTCCCCTATGTTTTAAATGAAAATGTCTCAGTTATAGTGTTCTAACCCACATTTTCTTCTGTGTTTTTGTTTCCGTGCCACAGGTCCAACTTGTCCAGCTGTCTTTCTGCAGTGGCGGCACGCTGTGAGAAGAGACTCCGCTCCGCTGTGCCTCAGTGCTCCTCAGACACTTGTCCTTGACATCCAAATGCTGTGTGTCGATCGTCGTGCCAGCCGCCCTCTGTGAGTTATGACGACGGCTGCTTCATTGACTCAGGAACGAGGCTCCTCCTCCACTCACCACTGAGCAAATCACATGATGTAATGAAGAAGGGTCCTGGACGTCTGCTCTTCAAGGAGTCTACCAGCGGGATATGAGTATTTTGAGCCCTGTGGCGGACAACAAATCAAACCTTGTGGGAATTGTGGGAGGCCCAGAAGAATACTCCAGAGCCATGCAGTCAGAGGAGCTATTCGGCAGGAAACTAAAAGCCCTGAATGGCAGCATGGGACCACCAGCCTCCAACATGCCAGGGAAACCCGAAGGCGCAGGCAAAACAAATGGTACTCCAGCCATGCCTAAAATGGGCGTCAGGGCCAGGGTGACAGAATGGCCACCAAGGAAAGATGGATGGGATGGGCGGCCTTCACCGAACTATCAGAGTGTGATACCCGTGTTTCAGAACGGCCAGCAGGAACATACTGTGGAAATACTCGAGCAAGGAGAAGCAGTCTGTCTGGAAGTAGACTACTCTGACAAATACACACTGAGTGACCTCCTCAGCCACTCTCCGCTGAAGGGTCTCCATCCTATCCGTCAACGCAGTAACAGTGATGTTACCATTAGTGACATTGACTCCGAGGACATAATGGACCAGAATGCTGTCAATCCAAACACTGGCGCCTCGCTGCACCGTGAATACGGCAGCACATCCTCCATTGACCGTCAAGGCTTGAGTGGTGATGGCTTCTTTACTATGCTTAGGGGCTACCGAGTGGACACCCTGGACCATCGTAGCATACCACCTCTGGGTTTCCCTGAGTTGTTGCGCTGTGACGCATCCCTCTCCCCTAGTCTGCAGACAGCCGCTCAGATCGCCAGGGGTGAGATCGTCCACATTCCAGGCTACGACTACATCGACAGCTCTCTGCTCTACAGCCGGGAGCGTGAGAAGTCCTTCATGAGACGTCTCAAATCAGAATCATCGGAGACGTCTCTGTTTAGGAAACTGCGGACCATAAAGAGTGAGAGTGACGCCCTGCGGCTCTCGATAGAGGATGACCGACGACCTCTCAGTTTCCAGAAATGCTTTGCGCACTATGACGTCCAGAGCGTGCTTTTCAACATTAGCGAGGCGGTGGCGAGCAGAGCTAACCTGAGCCAGAGGAAGAACACCACTACTGGGGCATCAGCTGCCTCAGCTGGAGTAGGGCCTGGAGTTGGCGGAGCGTCCGGGGGTGGAGCTGGGGTCTGCCCCGGAGCAGGGACAGATGGTGGGGCAGCAGGATGTAGCAGTGGAAATGCCCCCATGTTTGAGTCTCCACTAGGCAGCAGGGAGGACTTGAACCCCAAGGAGAACTTGGATGTGGACGAGGGGGACGGGAAGAGCAACAGCTTAGTGCTGAGCTGTCCGCACTTTCGCAATGAGATCGGCGGCGAGGGCGAGAGGAGGATCTCCCTCTCCAGAGCTAACAGTGCCAACTACAGTGGTTTGTCAGAGAGCTGCTCTTTTGAATCATCTTTAAGTTCCCACTGCACCAATGCAGGAGTCTCTGTACTGGAGGTGCCTCGAGAAAACCAGCCAATCCACAGAGAGAAGGTCAAACGCTACATCATCGAGCACATCGACCTTGGAGCATACTACTACCACAAGTACTTCTATGGGAGAGGTATGGCGGAAAGTTTGATTTTTTGGCTTTACAGAGATTAAACAGTGGTGATGCAGGAGGATTTATAACTCCAGCTCCAAAAAAGTTGGGTCATTCAACAGGTAAACAGGTTAACTGGTAACGTTCTTGAAAAGCTAAGTCCGCCACTTTGTGAAAAATTGCGAGTGCAGTTTGAGAACAACATTTCTCAATACACAGTTTCAAGGATTTTAGGGATTTCACCATCTACAATCTATAATATCATTAACAGATTCAGAGAGTCCAAATCTTTGCATGGTATTCAATTCAATATACAGTGTCCCAACTTTTTGGAATTGGGGTTGTAAATGACTCAAACTTTCCAAGCCTAATCTATTTCCTTGAAACAAGAATGCACAAAGCCGTGTGAGACAAAGTTCCCAAATGGAACAGCCTCCGCTCGTTGGGTCAGATATCTTGACGGCCCAGTTATTTTTGTAGGACCAGATGAAATAAGGGCCAGAACAATAGCAAGCTTGTGCTGGGTGCGCGGGTGTGTGTTTCACTTCCTCGGGAGAGGAGCGGCCGTGTCCTCCCTGTGATATTGCCCTGAACCCTGTGGAGAAGCTGTGATTAGTCATGTGAGAAGAGAGAGGTGAGCAAGAGGGTGTGTTGCAGCTGTTCCCCGCGGGGGCCGCAGGGGTGTGAGGACCCCGCCTATGAAACTTTTGGGTCAGCAAAACTATGCCAAGGTCCCAGGTCCCCTCATTAAAACACCTATGTGACTGACGCTGGAAATACCGCGCCGACCCCGACCCATCACTGCATTATACATGTCTGTTTTTCCCACTGTCTGTGCGTCTGTGCTCGCTGATCTCAGCAGATTGAATTACCCATTCTTAAGCCTCCCCAGAAAACAGCTGCTTCACCTTTCACACTGAGAGATGCCTGACCTTCCTCAAAAATCTACTCTGTATTAAAATATTCCTCAATCGAGGCTCCAAGTCTCCAGTCAAGGTTAATGAGACCGTTACGGAACTGCTCTACTTCCATGAACGTACCGTTGAGCTTATGCTGATAATCGTTTACCATGAAATGTTGCCTCGCCCACTCTCCCAACCCAAAACTGGTGTAGTCGTATTATCTATTCAACCTCTTTCTGTAGCAACGCAGGCCAACGTATAATTGAAACGGCCCGTGTTGCTGTCAGGTTTAGTTTTTACAAAAGATGTCTTTTTCACAGTATGTGGACGTGGCCCTTGCCCTTCTTTCATGAGGTGTTTTATTGGAAAGACAAGTCTGTTGTCACCTCTGCCTCAATACAAACACGCGCACACACACACACATAACACCAGGCACACCTTGCGCACACACTCACACAAACATGACCACGTGTCACCACTTTAGGGCAAGCTTTTATCAACTTGGGCTGAACATTGATCTTATTGATTGCCTCAGGCCTTCCTCCCCTTAGCAACAGGAGTGTCTCTCCCCAGGCTGCCCTAATGGACACAATGTCTCATCCACACTCAGGGGCCAAGTCTTGTTACTCACAGGTCATGGGTACATATTGTATGTGGGTAAACACTGAGATGTGCAGTAGAGGGTGATGTGAACCGGGAGCTCTCAACCGCTTTGGATGTAGGAAGCGGCAAGTTAGCAAACCGTGGTCTCGCGGACTATTGGAGTGGTTGGGGTCTAAAAAATCCTCTTCAGACATGTTCTAAACATCCAGTGTGTAAGATTTACAGAGATTTATTGGCAGAATATGGCAGAAATGGAATACAATAAACATATAAGTATGTTTTCAGTAGTGAATAATCACATGAAGATAAGAATTGTGTTTTTGTTCCGTTAGAATGAGCTTTTTATATCTACAGAGGGCGCAGGTCCTCTCTCATGGAGGCCGACATCACAAGCTGAGTTTACATGAACACTTAATAATCAGATTAACAGCCCAATCAGAATAAAAGTGCCTCATGTAAACACCTCATTCAGAAGAGACTGACCTGTTCCAGCTCGATGGGAATCGGAATGATGACACAGTGTATCTTACCGTCCTTAAGGACTCTTTTTACAGAAGAATTTGAAAATGTAAATGACAGTAGTCAGGGCATAAAACCAACAATCTGTTGATCTCTACCAATCAAGACTGGATAGTCTAACAATGGCATAACTGTCAGCACTAAAAATATATGAACAAATCAAAATATTGAATGAAATTGTGACGTTAAAATCTGAAGTCCAATCGACTTGTGGATTTGGAGAATCATAACATCCCTAATAAACACAGTAGCCCAGAAAGGACAAACCAAATACTGGCATTAGATGTCTTTTCCACATTGTTCTCCCTCTCTCAAAAATCCAGAATCTATATGCAGATGTAATGGAAACAAGATGTTTTCTACTTCACTGAAAAGCCCATTGTCGGTACATGTGCACTGGAAGCTTCAGTTCTCCACATCACCACTTGTGTCATTTGCAGAGATTTAAGGTGAGCACAGAGAAGCTTTTCCCTCTTCAGCAGATAAATGTGAAAACAAACTCTTATCATTCTGTACACCGCTCTGCAGAGTGATGTTCAAACATCAAAGTGATTCAGCGATTAGAAGAACACACTTTCAGCGGAGACGGACTTTACCAAACAAGTAGATTCAGTCAAGATGACATGTCAAAATTAAAGTTGAGAAGTTAAGAATAATAATAAACAATTTCTCTGTCAGATGGTAAATAGTCTAAATCAGTGGCAGATGGAGGGTGTCTCTTTATTCTGGTTCACAATCTCACTGTCTCACACAAATGTCCAATCTCAAAATAAATTCATGAGAGTTTTGCGGAGTTGAGGGACGCTCCTGTCATAGTTTGGTGAAAGTGATCATAAACCTCAGTCCATCGAATACAATCATGAAGCTTTATGGAAATTAATGTGTGATGACGCCATTGAAATGCAAACAGATGCCAGATGTCATCTGGCAACTTTTACCAATTTTTGCACCAATTAGTTTGAGACATTTTGAGTTTGAAACATAAATTATACTTCATATCTTGTTATCCTTCATTATCCTGTGTTATTATACTAACATTATTAGTAGTATATTATTACCTACTGTCAGGAGTATTGGCCATATACTTTAATATGCAGATGTATGAAGTCCCTGTCCATGGGAACATCTTCATTTATTCTGTCCTCTATCTCCGTGATTGATGGAAACTTCCCATCAACCTCCTCCTCCTCCTGCTGCAGCCAATGTTCGTCTTGCTGTGGAGAGGCGTTTTTTTCAATGAAGCCTTTTTCATATCAAGATGCGTCTTCTTTATTTCAGTGACAGTCCGACCCTCAGGTAACGCAGCATTAACAGGCCTCGTTTTTCTTGTTCTTTGCTCCGATTTCATAAAGTTCTTCTTTTTACACTTTGATGCCATTAGCATGAATGAACACGTGATTAAAGTGTAGCCTTAGATGGTATTATTGGGGCGTTAATTATACTAATCTGCAAGTCTTGTGCACATGCACGCAAATACACAGAGGTGGAGTAAGAGAAATTTAAGATAAGAATATGAAAATGTTTTTTTTTTTAGGCCCACTGTCTTTAGATGTGAGGGTGAAGTCTTTTCAAAGTCTTTTTAAGGTCTCATAGTGTATGGTAGGCATTATGTAAACTGTTCCTTATATGGAGATACGTGTCCTGAAATAAAGTTTTAGAGCTGCAAATGTAAAAAAGTAAGGACAGGCTGTGTAGAACTTTTGAAGACTTTGAAGGCATTTCTGCAGTGTTGAGTGACAGGAAGACAGAAAAGAGGCGTTATTTGACATGACAATCAAAGTCATCCGTTTTTCAACCTTTTGGCAATTTGTCAACACCAAGTGATGAGCACCAGTGACATGTTTTAGAAATGTGTTGACGAAAATCTACAGTCAAGACCGTCTCCCTCGCTGTGGCGGCAGTTTTCGGATGCCTAGTGGCCTCATATGCGTCGGCAGCCCTTCTACCACCATTTGACCTTATGCCTCACAGAGCATTTCGCCTCAGTCCACTGTCCCCGACAAGCCATGCATTCTTCAGACGGTTAACCCCACAGTGCCTACACACAGTTAATTCATTATTCATGCTGATGTGCGCTTTGCCCCAGTGTTAATGCCACAGTGACAAGAATCAGCGTTATTCTCTACATGTCAGAGATGCGATGTCTAAACTTCTGCAGAAATCTCTTTGCGAACATCAGTGCTTTGAATCCCCACAGAGGTTTTTCTTTTGTTGTCTCCTGAATCCAGGTCTTTCTTCCCAGCTTTAGCCTGGATTAGGGAGTGTTTGCTCAAGGCACCGCTTATTGTGTGCAAAGCTCTGCTCCTGTCCATGTCCTAAACAGGCACACACACACACATACACACATAAAACACGTACACTCCAACCTTTATTAGACTAAGCACACTGTATTTTGAGTGTCTTGTTTAGGCAGTTATAATGAATTTCAAATTGAGAACTACTTATGTCAGCACAGAAATTATTCTTGGTTCTTAAAATGCTTAAAACTAACAAGACTAAACATCTAAACTCCCCTGCAGTCCATTAAATGTTTCATTATGTCCTACAATACAAAACCGCTGGAAAGAACAAACAACACACCTTACCAGCAATGAGGCTAAAATGTTCAGTAGCATTATTATAATCTGTAAATTTCATGGCAATCTGCCCATTAGATTATTATAACTATTATTTACTGCACAAATTAACATCTTGACAAAAGAGGAAAACTCAGTGAGTGCCCACAAATGAAAAATATGCATCCTGGCAAGGCAATTTAATGAGAATCTGCCCATTAGTTTGTCATTTCCATGTACACCAGAGAGGTGAGGGGGTTAGCGAAAACATTAGGAGACTTTGTCTGAGCGCCAGGAAATCTGACAATTAGTGTTTGAGATAGCTTGTCTTAGATCAAAGTGTGGGACAAGAGGAAACAGCACTTCCTGTAAACACTGACATAACTTTTTCTTGAATGAACTGGTCAGCTGAAAGATGCACTGACCAACTGAACATCACAGGGTTCTTAGAGCTGCTGGAAATCCTTGAAAACTCTTGAATTTTAATGTAGCATTTTCAAGGTTGAAAAGTGCTTGGATTTTTGATTAAGTGCTTAAAATTGTAAGTGCATTTCTTTCATAATAAATCACTATCTGACTGAATAGTTTGCTTTTTAGACACCTTTGTCTTGGTTGTTTATATCATTATAACTCCTGATTTAATTTGTTGAAGAAATGGAAAATGCATTTTGAAAATGCTTGAAAAGTGCTTAAATTTGACTTTGGAAAAGGGGCAGGAACTCTGACATCAACATCAACATCAACAGGCCCTTACAGCTACAATCCTGATTTTTAAATGACATAAATCTCTTATTTGTTTTGACCAGCAGCTCATATAAAGTATAAGCTACTGTCTGTTCTGATTATCTTTCACCAAAGGACACAAATGCTCTCAGCCTTGACAGCGGGAACATTTTGTCCTGGGTTTAAATGTAGTCGGGAAGCTTTGCATTGTCTGTCCCTCTCCATATATTCCTCCACCCTGCACAGTCAACTGTCAAATAAAAGCAATATGCCATGAAAACAAAAGTAGATATGAGTGAGGAATGATGTATCCCTCATTGTTACCATGGTTTGTAAAGCCTAGGTTTGCAGGACCAGGCTGTCCATCTGTAGTGGCGTGAGTCCAGACACAAAAATCCCCCAAAATTCCCTCTGTTCTCTGATAGTTCTGAAACATTGTCAAGGTATGCGTGTGGTGGGATCATAAATTCATTCTTGTTGAAGTGAAGCATGCAAAAGATTATTATTATTTTTAAATCAGAGTCCCAAATCCACCTTTAATACTGAATCACGCTGAACAAAAACGTGTCTATGTCTGCAATGGGTCAGTGACGGGTCAGAGTGGGTCAAACTTTCCGGGTCTGTATTTCTTTTTTTTAATTTCTATTTTAATTCCCAGTGCTGTCACTACAAGCCAAGTTCTAATCCAGAGTGAATCAATTTCAAATGTCCACTGGACCCCTGCTGCTTTCTGTTATCTGTGTCACAGCTCGCCTGCGGCCAATCCAGAGAGCAGTTTTACACAAATAAATAAATAAATGGACTCAGTAAGATAAATCAATGATCTGTTGAAGCAAACACAGTGATTTGATGAAGATGTGTTCAAGGTTATAGGCTCTTATTCTGAAAAATCTGTCTGTGTGCAGTAATGACAGTTTTCACAACTTTGCAAGTGCATAATGTTAGTAACTGCAACAGATTCCAGTTCCTCACAATGACCTTTTTACATGCAAGTATCAGGATTTTGAAGAGATTGATGTCTTTCTTTTCAAAGATGTCACCAGGTATCAACCCCATGCACAGAATCCAGGGGTCCCTGGGAATCTTGTAGCATGAAATGATAGAATCTTAATAACCTTGTCCCAGAATGCTTGATTTGTGTTTAATTCTTATCTTTCTTGCTTGACCTCCAGAGCATCAGAACTATTTTGGGGTTGATGACAATCTGGGACCCGTGGCGGTCAGCGTCCGCAGGGAAAGGCTGGACGATGGGAAGGAGAAAGATGGGATGCAATTCAACTACCGAGTCACCTTCAGAACAAGTCAGGTAACTGCAACGCACCGATGTGCACTTTTTCTGCTCCGCTTGTTCTTTTACATCAGCGTTGAACTATTACGGATGCATGGTAGGAGAAACGTGCGTGATTTCCATCCAGCATGCTTTTAAAGAATATTTCGCATATGTTGCATTCAGCAAGTCGTGTTAAGGTCACTCAGCGCAGGGCTCACTCAAGCGGCACAAGAGCGCAGGAATGCATCAGTACTCCCGAAAACAAGAGGTGGCTTCTCGCAGCTCTCCGTTCCCAAATCTGCTCCCAGCACCCGCATGTGTCCAGTGATTCTGTGCCAGTTGTGACTAAGTTGGCCGACTCAGTCATGTGAGCCTGATGCCTTCTATCAGAGTCGGTGTGATCGCCCCGGCTCGCTCACACTCTCACACACACACTCCCACGCGCGCACACACATATGCGCGTGCCTGTACACACAAGATGATTAATCCACAAACTGAGATGCACAGTCTCTCGGTCCCTGGTGGTACAGAAGCCTGTCCTTGATTGATGCTGGGTGGTCTCATCCTCTGAATAATTCAGGTGCAACAGATGTGTCAGGCAGGGAAATGTCACTGATATCCAGTGCCATTCTTGGTTTAAAGCACCACTCCCACGATAAAACAATGTATCTGGGTCATGGTAGCCCTGCAAGTAGCACGCAGAAAATGTTTTAACTCCCCAACCACTGGAGCGTCTATTTGCATGTACTCCTATCATTTAGCCTCAGAGCTCTCTGCCTCTTTGCCTGCACTCTCCCTCTCTCTTCCTCTCCGAGTCTATTAAGTAATCTGCTTTTCAGAAAGCCTCTCCGTCGGACAGCCATTGACTGCTGACATTCATGTCCACAGGCTCTGCAGATGGAAGTGGGATTTATGGGCGGAAATGTGTCTACGATGTTGCAAACAACAACACGGGGTTACAGAGTGGGTGTTCTGAAACTGTTTGGGTTAACGTTTACTGGCACATTAACGATCTTAATAGTAAAATACCACTTAACATCTAGTGCTCAGTTAAGCTGTCTTAATTATTTAGAATATGAGCTCCTAATGCCTTCCAACGGAGCCGTAATGGAGCCACTGCTCTAAATAATATGCTATAACATAAGGGGATATAATGACCTGCTCACGAAGCAGCGAGCATATAAGCCTGATTTTCATTTACAACATTTTGAAATGAAATGTAATGACTCAAGCAAAGAGAGGGCAATGAGATCCAAATTAATAAACTCGCTGATTCTATTACCCTTTTTACAAACTAGCCCTCTACGCCCTCTCTTGAGTGGAACCCTAGACAAAGGTCACTGATCTCCAAAACTATGGTCGGCTCTTATCACTTGATGAGTGTGCCATGACCAAAACAAAGACAGCGGGTGGGAGCAGGAGTTGGGCATAAAATTCACAGAGGAACGGTGGAAAATGGCTATCAGACCCACACAAGCTCTCTTCGTGCCTGACTTGGACTTATACAGGGTTTATTTCTCTAAAGCGCAGTTGCGCAATTACATAAAAGTTGGGACGTTGGGTAAAACGTAAATAAAAACAGAATTCAGTGATCTGCAAAAACTTTTCAACCTATATTAAATCGAATACAGCACAAAGACAAACTGATTAACTTTATTGTTTTTTGTAAATTCGCACTCATTCTGAATTTGATGCCTTAGATGTGACAGTTAGTCAGTTAGCCCAGAGGTCACACTTCCATTTTTGACAAGAATATTTTGAGACTGTGTCTAAAATATTCAAATTAAAAACTCTTTGCATTACAATATTTGGTGACTCTCAGGACTAGAGGCTTTAAGCTTTTACATCTTTATTTCCATGGCGCCGTCTTCTACTCCAGCGGAAATCTGATCGTGCCCCATCTGTCTCTGAATAGCTTCAGGATGTCATGTATTTTTAAAATTGGAAAAGATCAGGTGTGACCTAAGAGTAACTCTTTAGGAAATGGCAGCCCTGTGCAAGTCATTTCAACTCACTGAAGGTGTTAACTGCCAGACTAAACACACATCTTCTCTTTCTTGTCCTCTCCTCTCATTTTTTGTCCTTTTTTTGTTTTGTTTTTTGTTGCTTGCAGCTTTGTTTTCTTACTGCTCCTCAACGGGGATTTTGTTAATGTGCAAGAGACGAGGGATACATGCAGTGAATGATGTTCCAGTTGTAGTGAGGGTGGGTGAAGGCGGGATGACAGATGAGGAGAGTATTACGATTGCATGTCCAAAGCAGGAAAATGTGAATAACTTGTTTTCTTCTTTATTATTGAGGACAGCTTCAACAGACATATTGACCTACATGGAAATAGTGCTTAAAAGGGAACATCAATATATAAGACACATGACAGACAGTTGACTGAATGAAACTTCACCTTCTCTCTCCTCTATCAGCTGACCACACTTCGTGGAGCCATCCTGGAGGACGCCATTCCATCCACTGCGAGACACGGGACGGCCCGCGGCCTGCCGCTGAAAGAAGTGCTGGAATACGTCATCCCTGAGCTTAATATCCAGTGTCTGAGGCTGGCCCTCAACTCCCCAAAGGTCCCGGAGCAGCTCCTCAAACTGGACGAGCAGGGGGTGAGTACATCGAGACGTCCTCAGCGTTCTGAGCGCCACCAGAGGCTCCTGCTGATGATGATCAAGCAGCACTGGAGCAATCTGTCGATGAGTGGCTTAATCAGGGACATTTGTTGACAGGGGACGGTAGTTATTAAAGGAATAGTGCAGCATTTGGGGAAATAAGTCTATTTGCACTCTTTTATTGGGTGTTATGTCGGTGACCGTTCACCATATTCACATGGCGGCCATTTTTCTCTGATGTCACACTCAAAGGGCGGGAAGGTCAAATGCTGTCAGCAAAAGAATAATATTGAACTGCTGTGTTTCAGGTTTCAAGTAGTGCAGACATACAAAATCTGACAAATAGTTATCATGTTCCAAAATGTCGAGGAAGGGAGCGCCACATATCAGTGTCGGGAGGTGAATGATGGACTTTAATGATCTTATGATAACGATTTTTTTATTTAAGGTATATCTGTCTCTGTTTCTGACGTTTGTGGCAGCTATAGAAGGAAACAGGGGAGGGATTCATTTCAAACAGCAAGAACCTTTGTCCCATATGTGGGTTGCTTATTATAGAAGAACACAGGCTCCCCGGTGGAGGCATAAGACAGCCAATATCACACTGAAATAGAATCAATATGAATCCCGCTCTCTCTGTAGCCAGCATCGACTGCTTTGACACATTTTCTGCTGATAGGACACTCAGACTAAAGCAACTCACTTTTGACAACTTACTTATCTGAGAGCAGGTGATTTGGTATTCTGCCTGGATGGTGGAGGATGTCATCTTGCATTATCTCTGTTTGAATAAAATGGCTATTAGTGATACGGGCTCTGTGTATTCACAGGTGTCAGAGATGGATTCATTGTGTGATCTTAAGGCCTTTATTTTCTCGTCTAATAAAACTGCAAGATGGAGAGGAGCGTGGGGGGATTAGCTAGTGCTGCACTGCTTATCTTCCTATCAAAGAATGGGCTGCTTATTAGTGTAATTACATTCATTAGCATGAGCCCATCCTTCCAACTGACAGGGGAAAGGCTCTTATAATAGAAAGTGTCAACCGTGTCCCTCTTGTATATTAAGATTGTGTTACACTCATAAACAAGAGCAGTGTAGTGTCCTCTCCGAAGCAAGTTAAATGCACTTCAGATGATGACAGACTTTGTGAAACCAATTATTGCAAAGAAACTTTGTGGCTAAGTGCTCCTGGAAGCTCTTCCTGCTGGAGTGGGCGGGTTACTTTTAAAAATGTATTCTGATATAATTACTTATTACCTATTAAAACAATATTTACATACTCAAACTTCAGGTAAACTTTCAGAAGCTTATTCTGTGTTTTTACACACAAACCATCCTGATCATCACCTTCTACAGTCCCAAAATATTTTACAGGAGTAGTAGCAGTACTAGTATTGACAGGTTAGCTAGCTAACTGTATTTCTGTGTGGCTAATGTTAATGATTGCTTTGTGTAGCTAATGTTTAGCATCTGGTCTCTTTGATTATTGTTAATGGTTGTTCTATGTAGCTTAAGTTAGCGGTTGGTCTGTGTAGCTAATGTGAGTGGTTTTTCTGTGTAGCTAACATTAATGGAGGGTCTTTCCTGTAAATGTGTCTTTAAGTTAGACGCTGAGTTCTTGGATGATGACAGTATTTTCACTGCTGAAGACAGAACTGTCACTACACTGTGATGGTTTTCCTCTTTTCTGATTTAAAGACAAAATAATGTTGAAATTTCCACCCAGTGAAACAGGCCATGATAATGACTTGACTGTAAAATCAGCTGGTTTCACTGAGATCAGAGTGAAGTTATGAAACTTGGAAGTGTTGTAATGTAATTCTTTATTTTAAAATGTTTTTTTTCTGTAACTGTAATAGAATGCAGTTACCTTTTTTTATCCTAAATACATAATCCTGTTACATGTAATCGGCTACTCCCCAAGCCTGCTTATACGGGAGTTTGCTCACCTGCTATACAACTCTCCATGCCTTCAGTATGAGAGACTGTCTGCAGATACAGACTTTGATATAAGACCGAAACTGACACATAAGGGAAAACAAGCTATAAAGTAATCTAGGAAACTACTTTCAGAGGAGGAGAGCCCAGGCTAAGTGGGGCTTTAAGCTCTTCCAACTGGCACTCCTCCTCACAGACCTCAAACCAAACGCCCAGTGGAGGCCACTTTTTATATTTGGACATCAGTATTTTTGTACACTCTGTTTTAATCATTAATGTTATGCTTGCTGTGCAACTGTTAAGTAGCCAAGCACCCCGTAATCTCCTTTTTAACCAAGCTGGACTTTCACCGCCCCTCTAATGTGTTTATGTGAGGAAGCTAATATTGGACAGGAAGAACTGCTGCCCAGAAATAGAGTGATCTGCCAGCCAGGCCTGTTTTTGTTTGTTTTGAGTGCATAATTTTCTTCTACCGCATGTAGAAAGCGTTATTTGAGGAAGTTTTGTGTGTATGCACGTGGCTGAGGAGATGTTAGTCCTGTGTTTTTGTGTTTTCAGTGTGTGTATGTGTGTGAAAAAGGCTTCTTTTTTTTTGCTGTGAACAGAAAGGACACCTGGTGAGTTGAGAGTGTCCTGGAGCAAGACAGCCTTCATAATATCCTCACAATCAGTTCTGCAGAAAGAATATCCCTGAAAGCAGCGGTGCTGGAGACTGTGCTGTAATGGCCCTGGATGTAAGAAGAGAACAGGGCATATGTGAATGTATTTTAGATCACATTGTAGATCACAGTGAGCTGACTGTGCGCAGATGGACTGGGAAAAGCATTAGGCAGTTGGGGAGCAGTTTTTGAGATGTGATTTTAGGTGATAGAAATCACAAAAGATAAATATTTCTAAGAAAGCCATCGCCATAAGATATGTATCTGTTGTTTCCATCTAAAGACTAAAATCTGGAGAATCACAGAGTTATTGTTTAATAGAAACAGTTAATAAGCTGCATCGGTTTCAGAATTAAAAATGTAATTTGAGGCTTTAATTTATAATTCATGATAAGAAAGGCAGGGACCTGATAAAGGCAGAAGATAAGATAAAGGCGAGCTTGCAGGTGTCTGCATGGAAGTGTAACCACACATAATAGTGTTTGGTGATAGAGAAGACAACATCGAAGAGGTCAGACAAAGGCGACTAATCTTTCCCTCTCAATAATGCTGAACAAATTACTTTCTTCCTAATCTAGAAAGCCACTTTCACTGCGCTGCTCTGTATCATAACGTGAACAAAGAATAAAAGCATGACACTGCCCAATTGCGCACTGCCAATCAAGTTGTGCAGCAGCTTTTCAATAGTCAACAGGTAAAAGCCTTTGCAGGGCCATAAATCACTCCCGATGCCCACAGCGACAGCTCAACTCTGAAATATAATTCAGGCTTAAGTGAGATTTGTTCCACAAGTTCAAGAGAGTAATCTACCACCTACTGAGGCTGTTATTACAGTGCCAAGAAATCACCTCTCCCTTATGTAAATTAATCCTCTGACACGACATTGAAACTTCAGGATTAACTTATGTAGTGACCAGAATTTTTTCCATTTCATTCTCCCTTTCTTCTACGACCCCAATTCCAAAAAGAGTTGTTGTGTAAAACATGAATAAAAACAAAATGCAGTCATTTGCAAATCCTTTTCCACCTATATTCAACTGAATACAGTACAAAGACAAGATATTTAATGTTCAAACTGATAAACTATTGTTTCTTTTTCTGAAATTCTTTCTATTCCTTGTTTGATGAAGGACTCAGCAGTCTGGGGTCTTCACCCTGGTATTTTTTGCTTCATAATGCACCACAGATTTTCAAAGCGAGACCGGTCTGGACTGCAGGCAGGTCGGTCTAGTACCTGAACTCTTTTACTATGAAGCCACGCTGTTTTAACACGTGCAGAATGTGTCTCGGCATCGTCTTGCTGAAATAAGCAGGGATGTCCCAGCATTAATGGGGCCTTCGCAGCTGTGCAGGTTACCCACGATGCCATGGGCACTAAAACACAGCCATACCATCACAGATGCTTTTGAACTTTGAGCTGGTAACAATCTGCATGGTCCCTTTGAAGACACAACGTTCATAATTTCTGAAAATAGTTTAAAATGTGGACAGACCACAGCTCACTTTGAGAAACATTCTTTAAATATTTGCCCACACAGGTTTTCAAGGATGTTTTTAACACCCCATTAGATAGTATCTAACAAATATCTTGTCTTTTACACAACGTCACAACTTTTGTCTGAATTGGAGTTGTACATCCCATGTTCCTCTTTTTGTTTCTGTGGTACTTGAGCACTTCTGCTCCAAAACAACAACAGCAATAGATGTTTGTGTAATGGTGCATGATGATTGTAGCCAGGTTCTGGCAGCTATATTTTGGATTTTTGCTGCATCGGGACACTGCAGCAGTGCAGACAGATGTCACATTGTTGTGCGTGTTGTGTTAGGACACTGCTGTATCCCTCAGGTGCATCTCAGACTCTCCAAGGAAAACGTTTGTCCTCATTTCTTTCTCTCTCTCTCTCTCTCTCTCTCTCTCTCCGCTCATTAACTATCTTTCCATCTTT
>JAJHUR010085180.1:0-30803 GCA_027495735.1 Lutjanus campechanus | reverse complement strand
TCTGGACATCAGTGAGGAAGCAATAAGCATTCTGGCTGTGTACTTTCAGATATACGAGGTTCTACTGTAAGTGTACAAAGCCGGAGAGAAACTGCAAAGAGTATGAGAGCGAGAGAGTGTGTGTGTGTGTGTGTGTGTGTGTGTGTGTGTGTGTGTGTGTGTGTGTAAGTGTGCGGTTCTTGAAATCTACCACACACACTTCAATTCTTACAATCTTTCGGTCGTAGTTCTCCCCGCTGCTGTAGGTGGTGGTCAGTGTGGACGAGCATTCCTCCAGGTACCAGGGCTTGCGCCCACTCTCAGCTGTGCTGGATATAGAGATGGTGTAGATGGAGTTGGTGTAGCCGTCACAGGAGCAGTGGTCTCTGCTGCGGCCGCCATTGCCTGAAGCCCATACGAAGATGGAACCGCGGCCTTTCCTCCCCTGACAGGAAAAGATGCAGAGAGGATACGGTAAGAAGCTGCAGATTTGGCTTAGCACTTGCTGAACTAACTAAGGGTAATTACTGCTCTCCAGACTTTGTTTTGGCTAAATGTTTTAAATGTCTGTCAGAAGAGGAGTAACATGCTCTGTGTTCAGTGTGCAGAACTCATTGTATAAAGAAGAAAAGATCAACACCAGCAACAGTGAAAGACCCAGAAAAGATCAGTAGGCAGCAAAAACAGTACAAGTCCTCACAGTCCTGTGGGTGTGATTTGATCCAAGTTCACTAACTATTATGTTTCATCTGGGCAAAATATAGTGAAGTTTTTTCCCTTTGAAAAGCTGGCATTGCTAAGTACTATGCTGTGTGAGTGAGTTTATTTTCATCCAGCAGAGGAGACATTTACTGAATGACATCAGATTTAATGCATTACTAGAGCAAATACTGCCATATTAATAAGTAATAAGTCAGATAAAAGACATTACTTAAAGAGATGTGTTTTTTTTGTGAAATACACTGCATTGCATCACTTCTCTTCCTTGAACTTAGCTTTACTTTTTTCCAATGGTTTTCGGAAGGAAGATTGTTTTCACAATTTTATTGAAATATGGGTTGAAAAATATTAAATAATCTCTGTCTTTTATTTATTTTTTATTCTTGAAGGGAATAATCTTTTAAACCATTTTAAACTTACTCTTCCCATAAGGCCATTTTCTAATCTTTCACTCCTATTTATTTGTTTATCTTTACTTACATTGTGCAATTATTGCTGTCTGGCTGCCTAGACAGTTTTTTTCCCCATTTTGTTTATACTCTGTTCTATTTGTTTCATTATTTTTGTTTATCAGTTCTGTACAAATCTGTCGGGCTGTTTTGTTCACTGCTCTTATGTTCGTAACTTTCAAGTCGGGTCAAAATGTATTTTTATAGCTCAATATTACAAATCACAATTTGCCTCAGGTGGCTTTACAATTTGTCCAGAAAAGGTTATGTAAACAATGGTATTATCTGTAAGAATCACAGTCAGGCATTAAAAAAAACACAAAACGCCAGCATTGGAACTGACTTGATTGTACTCAAATATGAAAAGGAAGGGAAGCAATAAAGCTATAAAACATGCCTGTAAAAATCCATAGAGAAAATCATTAATTTATATTTTTACAGCAAATACAACTCAGAGTTTTTACAATGTTTTTATGAGCATGTTTTGCATTCTACCAAGTTTTGGCTGAACGCTGCACACATATGGACATTTGTTATAACTGAGGCCCATTACATGTGTAGCCAGACAGCTGTTTAATATTCAAATCTAGGTTAACAGAGGAGGTTACACGGTGCATTATAAAAACTCATCCCAGATGAATTCAGAGGATCTTGATAACTGAGGTCAGCTCAGAGTGAGCTTCACACTGACTCAAAGTGTAACTAAAGACCCCAATTCTTTTACTTTAGACTGGCTGAGATGAAACTGATCTAAACCCGCGCATGGTGGGGAGACACCAAGGTAATTACAGTGCTAGTGATGATGACCATCTGAGTTGTAAAGGCAAAGTTCAGCCAGGAGTCAGCTAAAAGACATCTGACAAACTGACTGACACTGTGATTCACACTGTTTATCAAGACACACACTCCTAACACTTGTGCACACACACACACACATAAACACACACAGAGATATAAGGGAATAAAAGGTGGAATGGAGTTCTTCAAAAGGGGGGTTCTGTCAGGCAGCGATAAGCAAGTGGAGCCCCTCTGAGTGAGAGGGGGATCAGACAGGAGCAAACGCTGACAGATGAGAGTGATGGAGAGGGCTTTGAAGAGCAGTTATCAAAACAAGGAAGAGGACAAAGAATGAGAAGGAGAGGAAAACAGTGAGTAGAGAGGACGGGGGGATGAAGAAGGGGAGAGTAGTGAAACACAACATGAAACTGATGGACAGCTCTCATCGTCAAAAGATCGAAAGAGAGCAAAGAAAAAAAGGAAAATTTATTTATTGCTCAAAGAAAGTGACACTTCATGAATCAGAAAATCAACCCATAACAATTTTATCAAGCAAAAATTAGGGCTGAACAATTAACCAAAATTTTATTGAAATCGCAATATGGTCTACTGCAATTTTCAAATCACAGGAAACAGGAAAAGGGCAAAAAGTGTGTCACCATACCAATTTAAATTTAAGACTGTAATGCTGACTATATGTCTTGGCCAACACATCATATTCTACAGACTTAAGAAAACATCGTTTGGTACAGATCCTGACAAAAATCACACCATAATCATTGTAATATGTTTTTCAATAAAAATGAGAATAACGACGTAAAAATGATCATTCCCTCCAATGTCACAAATCAAATCAAAATTTTAGCTTCTCATTTGCTGCTTTTCTCTATTATTACATAAATCTAAATTGAATATTGATCAGTTGGTGATTGATCAATGGGGAAAAGAATCCTTAGCTGTAGTCCTAAAATGTCTCAAAGACAGGGGAAAAGCACTGAACAGAGTTTTTAGAGTTTTAAGTTAAGAAATATTTTTGATGGACATCACTGTTATGGTTGAAAGCTATATAGATGGACAGGTTAGTTTCATTAAAAACACTCATTGGAGGAAAAATGTTGTGCATTCACAACAGAGACACACAAGGAATAAAGCCAGGAAACACACACAAAAAAACATGTCACACATACATACAGTAGCACAAGCCAGAGTACAACCCTCTTCACAGCTGTCAGTATATCTCTAGCACCTCAGCACTCTGAGATAAACTGTCTCTTCAGAGTGTCACATAGGTACATGTTACACTCACAAGCATGCCATCTGCACTCAGCTTCACAAGCGCACACACACATACACAAACAGCGGGGGGGGCATGCAAGCACATACACATGCCCAGCTCGTACCAGCTGGACAGATATCTCCCTCACCTCTGTCATCTAAAAAGGCCAGCCTGTCAGGAGCGACAAAGACTCTTCTACTCACACTCCTTACCTGTCTGTCCCTTTTTTCTTCTCTCCCTTTTCTCTTTTTTGTGACGTGCCACAGGCTCTCAGCTACGAGTCAGAGTTTTCGGTTTCTGTCTCACCTCCTCAGAGGGCTACATCTGCTTCACCAAAGGGCAGAAAGCCAGTTGTAGGGAACTTTGTGAATGTGTAGATGTATGTGTGTTTGAGACAAGACCGGTAAATGACTTCACCCCTCTTAACCTCTGTTATAGCTTTTTCACTCCACTCAGCCAACAACACAGCACCAGCTTGTCATTATGCAAATAAACCATGAATATGTAAATGAATATATGCTAATAGAGCAGGGCTGCTCTCTAATGTCCAGAGGAGCTTCACAGGTAGAGATAGCCAGGCAGGACTTTGGGATATGAGAATATGAGCGTGAAACACACACATCTGCTTGGACTATGGGTTTGTGTGTGTGTGTGTGTGTGTGTGTGTGTGTGTGTGTGAGTGTGTGTGTGTGTGTGTGTGTGTGTGTGTGTGTATGTTTATATCTTTTCTCACTACATGAATACCAATGTCAATGTCTTGGCTGAGCAATGAAGCACATGTTCATTCGTGCATGTTTCTGTGTGTAAATGTGTATGTGTACATGCATGTGCCCACCATGCGGATGCCATTCTCGAAGGCCTGCCTGGCCAGAGATGCTGGTCCATCTACAGTCTTTCCATCATCATCAGGTCCCCAGCTGGCACTGTAGATGTCAATGTGCTGTGGCTGGAGGCTCAGGGACTTGGCCTCCACCATATCTGTTACATCTCCATCCAGCATCCGCACACCTGATATAAAAACACAGAAATAATGCATGCACAAACCCCAAAATATATATCCTATAAATTTCCTCAGATCAGACTGAAAAAGTGTAACAATATACAAGAGATGTTCTGATACTGATCCACACTAATCCAGTACCAATGCCTTAAAAAATACTTTGTTGTATGGCCTAGCTCTGGTTAAACCATATGTAAGTAATAAGTAAGTGGGTAAAGGCAAATAATAGAACAGCAAGAACAGTCTGCTAAGTTAAAAAATTACTCTTTATCCTAAGAGTAATCGACTTTATCGTAATGCAGCCTTTAAAACCAGAAAATCACAACAATCGTGCCAAACAGAATGCTTAATCAACAGAGGTAAATGCTCTTTCAGATACCAGACAATAACCAATCACTCACCTCCTATCCTGGCATTGTAGGCAATTCCCACAATGCAGTGGGAGTTGTTTGCGGTTGCAGCAACTTCGCCCGCACACCGTGTCCCATGTCTGAGGAAAGAGCCGGAATGATCAGCTTATTACACAAATCTAAAACACACGTGTATACACAGGCAGAAGGCGCACAAACTACCAGATAAACACGCAGCTTTTGAAGTGGCAAGCAAGGAGGCTAACATGTAAACACATATTTTCAGGGACAAATGTGTAACACACCTGTTCAAGCAAAGCTAAATAAAATTATTTACATGCATTAAGTGTTACAAATGTAGCAAACACTACAAATATTTCCACAATTCTTGTTTTTTCTCCATAGGCCTGACAGAGAGGAAGATCGAGGTAGTAGAGAGGTAGTTTTATAACAGGGTTAGGACAAATATGTTTGGAGTTCCTCAGTGCCAATGATCCCAAACTGTACAAACACACACAAACAGAGGCACAGGTTGGATGTTTTTTGACATTTAGTGCACCCAACGTGAACATAGGCACACACAAAAACAATATAGTGATAGTTAAAACAGTGTCCAACATCAGTGATAAATTAAGACTACTCCCACTACTCTAACAACAAAACACACACACACACACACACACACACACACACACAACAGGGTAACATTCCACCAGTAACTGCAGTGGTGACAATCGGCCCGGGTCAGCAACCAGCGTAAACAAACATAAGTGTGTTTGCGTCCGCCGCCTCCTCAAAAACACCACTTTCTGGATCAGCACAAGCACACATTCACACACACGCACCTCCTGCAGAGAACATCTGCATCACAACACCCCCCGGAAACAGCTCTGACCGCTACCATGGAAACCCAGCATCTAGCTATCGAAACCCCTGGGGAAGACACTCAGACTGAGGAAAATCCGTTTCACAGTAACCTGATGATTTCAGGTTAACATTTTTTTTTTAACAACATGATCAAAGGCTTAAAAATACTGAGGCATCCCTGTCCTCACTTAGCTAAGATTCACAACATCCATGCTTGACAACTTCACCAAAAATGGTTATCTTTCTCGTCGTTATCTACAGTTAAATTACATAAAACATGCTCATAGGTAGGAATTCTATGTCTTTTTCACTTTTCTTCACCCACAGTCTGTCACACATTACAGTCCTCCACTGCTCTCTGCACTGGTGCGGAAGCACAGTAAAGTGCACAACACACACCTATTGTTTTTGAGCACTTTCCTTTAACTTATCATGAAAATAGTGTTTTTAGTGGAGTGCTTTAAACCTGTCCTGTGAAAGAAATCTTGACAACTGGTTAACTTGTGACTGAGGAAGTTTCAGGAGACCTTGACGTCTTCCACACATAAGAATTAGGGATGTCACAAGAACCAATACTTCCGTATGATACCAAAATTATGAAAAAGTAAAATTACTGGGTTTTTTTCTACAGTACTGAAGGCACCAGGGATGCCATTCTTTCTGACCTGACAGGAGCAGGATATACACCTCAGTGTTTTAGTTTGCCATTAAATGCCAAAGGAAGAAGAAGAATGCCTACCAGCACCAATGAACAACGACACCATGAAAGATAGTGACAAGTGCAGCTGCAGTGACAGCTCCTCCTCAACTGCATACAGTGCCATCAGACTCTCCATGTTAATGTTACACCAACAACATATCCAAAGTTCTCTCCTCATTATCCTGAAATACTCATTACCATTAGTTCCGTCTGAGACGTCTGGCCTTGTGTACTCAACTATGTTCCACAACGTTTTCAATGGCTAAATGCCAAAGGCTACCATGTTTAGGCTAACATAGCTTGTAGTAGTAGGCTACTGTCCAGACTCCTTACCGTTCAATCTGTGTCAGAGGTCAACTTATATTCAAAGTTCAGCAGCAGAAATCACTTTTGCACTCATTACATTCCAGACATGGGCAACATGCTCTCCTGACAGTGATTTGCATCAGGCTTAGTAAGCATCGCCTTCAGTCTTTTGTCCCAGAAGCTCAGAGGAGATTTTATTTCAAGAGGCAAAGAAAAATAACAATGGCTGAATTTTATTATTGTATTTGGTTTTTAACATGGTATTGGCAGTCGAGAATCATGGAAATTCACTTGTATTAAAATCAACAACTAAAGTTCTGGTATTGTGAAATCCTGTTAAGCCTTTATTGAAGCTTGATCGAGGGAAATAGATGAGCAACAAAAAGGGAATCACAGTGTAACTGCCACCCAATTCTGAGGATGCCTGAGAATTTAACCTCAGTATTGGAAACTGTTTTTCTTGAAATCCTAAGTCATGCAGCACCTTCTACTCCAATTCTGTATCAGCTTGTTTGGACTAACGTAGAATAAACTATCCTTCTCCCATCTTGCACTGGCCTACCATTTATAGCAATATAACCCATATCAAACTGTAAATACTCTTCAGTGCTCTTAAGATTGACTATAAATTCATGTCCAATATGTATAGACACCCTTTGTACAGAAGTGGAAACCTTCCTTTTATTCTTTGCAAAGCTGGAAGGACCTCACAAGTTTACAGAAAAGTTAACACAAATCAAACTCTGTGGTTTAAAGTATAACATATTAAATGGCTGCAAATCAGTGATAGGCCCCTTTGTCACAGTTAATGAGCCAAAATGCTGGCTCCCTCTTTCAAAATGCTTCAACAGTCTTCACTCAGTTCACTCCACTCCACTAATCCATAAAATCGTCTGTCTGGCCGTCTTTCCAGTCTTTGTGTTTGCCTGTATTTTCCATTTTCTACACATCTGTGTCGCAGTCACACAGGGATCTTTCTGTGTTTCAGCCAAGAGCATATAATGTTTGTGCAATGGATAATAATCAGTGGGAACAATACAAACTCACACACAGCAATTATTCAAATGCAAACACATACATTTTAACTTTCTGAAAGCTTCAAAGGATATAGCTACTTAAATTTACTTTTACTGCTTTGTGGTACATGTCTGTTTATGATGTATGCCCTCGCTTTGGCAAGCAAAGTCAAAATCTAATATTTATTGGTTCTTTGTGAATCAAGGCTTATTATAATTTCAGATTTTATAAACACCAGTAGATCTGCCAGTTTCAAACAGAAAAACCAACACTTTATTACAAAACTGTCAGCAAGTTTTGTGATCAACTTTCTGTCTTTTCAATAAAAGGGACATCTAACTCAGGCCTAACAGGAGTTTCCACAATTTGTTTGTCATATAGATGATCTGTGGACAATATTTAAAAGTCAGCAGACACAAAAAATGAATGGTAAAGCAATAGATAGATGCTGCTGCATCCAAATGTGTTGCTTCAGAGAGCTGTATGGGAGACTGAGGCAGTGATAATGTATTTGCTTTCTTTCTCCAGCTTACATTAAGAGGCACAGCTGTTAGTGCTGCTTGTACACATTGACAACAACAGATTAAAATCCGCAAGCATTACGTCATTCTTGTTGCTATACAACCCAATGTTTGACAACAATCCACTGATTGCCAGATGTAGCTAAAGTTAGCGTTATTCCTCAGAAATCTCAAAGACCGTGTACTTCTTGCCTTTCAGGCACGATGACCAGTTTTAACTTGCCGGCCACCTCACATGAACCTTTCAAATCTATTCAGTTCTTATGGGAGATGTCACTGCCATGTTTTGATTAAACTAAAATGTCTTCAGTTTGTACATCCCATGAGAGAAATTGTTGTGAAATATAGTATACACAGAATAGTAATATGAAAAGTCACAGACACTGAACAGTTTTTCTGTGCACACACATAACATCATAGTCTTCTATGAATTCAGCCTTTTGAAGGAAACCGGCTCATTAAGCTGCATCTGTAGGCCTCATGTCTCTTTAAGACAATACATTACCAGCAGGGACTGAGCAACTGCCAAGGCACTTGGGCTGCTGCAGCCAAACACACATACACACACCAAAAATCACTCACTAAGCCAAACTGGCACAAGACAACTGCCTGGACAAGCGAGTCTCCCTTTTTTTTCCTCTTACACACATACACACACCAAGTCTTCAAAATAGAAAAACCACAACCCACCCACAAATGTCACAATCAAACACACTAATGTAACTCATCGCACCCACAACAAGGTCAGGATTGAGCAAACACAAACATATTGAGGCACAGAGCTTCTGGTAAAAATCAATCAGGAACTCACTGACGCACAGAACAGCATTTGGCTGACTGTAACCCCAAAACACTAAAGCCGCATCCTAACTTTCACCGGAACTCTAATGTCACCGGTAAAATGGCATTTCTCTGCCTACTTAGATCTGGAATAGATTATTTTTTCTTACTTGTTCTCATTGGTCGCATCATATCGAGGCATGGGATCCATATCGTTGCCGTTAACATCGAAGCTGGCTTGAGCGTCCTGGAGGAGACACGGAGGTCAAAACAAGTACATCAAACACCAAACTGACAGGCATAATAATAATCAGGGTAGAGAGAATATCAAAAAGGTAAATTCATTGGAAAAGTAGGTCCAACACTACCCGTGTGTAGGTGTGTGTGTGTGTTAACAGACCTGTAGAACGCCAAGAAGCTTCTCTAACCCAATCAAACAGTTCACATTAGCATCACTCTCAACAGTTTTGTAAATCGAATGCAATCAGAGCTAACTCAATCTGCTGCGCAGCTCGCCCTTCGGCATAAACAAATCCAGGCATTAAGAGTAGCTAATAACAGCAGCGCAGGCGCTGTCAAACAGGGTGTGAATCATTTTATCTGCACAGTTGATTGATGGCCTTACCTGCTGCCTCAGGCCAAGAAGTTGCTCTAACTATCTGGCCTTGGTCTGAGGTAGACATACCTCAGCAGGCACATTAAGTATGTGACCACAGACAAATAAACATGTACACACAGCATACACAGCACCAGGCTTGAGGAAGCTCCCCTTCAAAATGTAGGTTAATCCATGACTCATGATTATCTTATCCAAATTACAGTTTCAAAATCTAGTTGATTCTTTGCTGTCTGCAATATGACTGAGTTACATGTTCAAAAGGACAATTCATTCCTAATAGCAAAATATACGTTTCATCCTGTTAATACTGTAAATCCTAATCATCTTTGATTTAATTTTTCTATTTTGGAAAATACACTTTCCCACAAAAAATATCATTACAGACGAAATATCTGGGATCAGACAACTGTGATCCTGTTACACGGGATGTAAAAATATATCAAATATTGATTCCACATAGGACAGTGATGATATCTACTGTGATATTACATGGAACAATTTTTGGCACATGCTTAGGCTGCTTTTATTTTATTTTATGTTATTAAAGAAGGAAGAAAGAAGCACCTTAAATGAATTAGAAAAAATATATACATATGTGTAATGTTTTTTTACACAGGCACAAACACAAAAACACAGACCCTCACTTACACCGGCAGGTTATATGTAAATTCCTATAGACACTGACATATTCATTAAAAGTTTAATTACACTGACAAGTCAAGACTCCAACACCCAACATGCACACACACACTGCCGCTCATAGCCGCCCTACATGCGCATACATACACACTCACGTAGTTCTGAGAGAGGTCTGGGTGGTTCCTCTCAATGCCGTCATCTAGTATGGTCACTACCACGTCTTTACCCGTGTAGCCCCTCTTCCATGCTCCCATGATATTCATGTCCGACTGGCAGTTATGGACGTCGTCGTTGCAGTGCTGGAGAGATGGTGGCAGGAGGTGAGGAGAGAGAAGGTGATGAAAGTGAGAGGAAGAGAAAAACAAAAAAAAATTCTTCGGCATGCTGCCAATACACAACTTATAGGGACATTGCAAAATCAAAAAAACATGTTTGTCCACTGGCCTGTAGTGCTATTTTTCCATCTACATTTTTTTGGTGTGAGTAGCAGAGTTTTAGAGATATCAGGTGTAGAAATGTTTGCCTTCTCTCCAATATAATGGGTTCATTAACAGGACTGAATGTTACCTGAGTGAAGTTTTGACAGTACACGTATCTTTCTTTCCAATAGAAAGAAAGTAGTTGTGGTAGATTCAACTACAGACAGAACATAGTTCCTACATGTAACTGTTCACAACAAGGTCTGTGGATTATCTGGAGTAAGTGGGCCGTGAGTTTTGGAAAGAGACACAAGTTTTGCATTTTTCAAAAGTGTTTTTTGTGCTTTGACCACCACAAGCCAAGTCCAATTTAGTTTCATTATATTAGAGTGAAGGCAAACATCTCAAAACTCCAGAATCTTGCACCAAAAAATCTAGATGGATAAATAGCACTACAGGTTAGGGCAAGACGAATTTTCAAGTTTTGCAGTGAACTGTCCTTTGAAACCTTATGAGTGTGCCCACATTATGAACATTTCCACTTAACTTACAGCAAGTGTGAGCATTACCATTTTTCATACTAAGGCAAAGTCACTGATAAATCAAATAGTCTTAAAGTGAAATCTCAGACAGCTTGGTTAAAGCGAAATATCTTATGTCATGTGTCACAGTTCAAATATAGAGCCTACATTGAAAAAAATAAATAGAGATGAGATCCACAGGTGAGTGTAATTGATATTGTATTGAACAATCTATGTGGTATCGATGAAGACCTCATCAATATCAGAGAGAGCAAACAACAAATTAGTTTCTTAATGTTACACTTTGCCCTTTCAACCCTCCTAGGGTCCATTTTACTGGCAAAGATTAACTATTCCTCAACTGGCATCAACCACTCACAAGACATAAACGTTACTTACAACAATTGATTTATTGTGCTACAGCTTATCTTTAAACTTTATGATATACTTTATTGTCCCCGTACGAAAAATTGTCTTGGATTCAGATGCTGCACACATATTACTGACTTTATAGCAATAACTTTATATGTTATGTTATCAGGAATCTGATTGACATTGTCAATCCAACACATTTTATTGTGATCGTTTTTCAAATGCATTGCATGTGCCTCAATCTGATTGCCAAACAGATATTTAGATGTGTGACTGGCAACCTAAAATGAATGTGATATGATTTTTAATTTGAGTTTTCATTGAAATCTTTTTACTACAGACTCAAAGTTCTCTTAAGTCCCTAAAATCCAAGTTTCGTCTGGCAATTTGTATGCAACTTCAATGTGATTCAAACTCAACTCAAAGTCAGATACTGTGGTCATCTCATCTTTTCTATGATGTACGTCTCTTGATTCATTTCAAATTAGATAGAAAAATATAGAGCTGAAATGCTTTCTTGATTATTAATCAATTATTAAATTAATCTGCAACTATTTTGATAATCAAATTATTGTTTTGAGTAAATTTTAAGAAGAAATGTCAACATTTGCAGATTTTTTTTCTGATTCTCTTAATATTTTCTGGTTTCTTCCTCTGTGACTGTAATCTGAATATCTTTGGGTTCAGGATAAAACAAGACATTTGAGGACATCAACTTGGACTTTGGGAAACAATGATCAACATTTTTACACCATTTTCTGACATTTTATGGACCAAATAACTAATCAATAAATGAAGAAAGTAAATGACAGATTAATCCGTAATGAAAATAATTGTTAGCTGCAGCTGTAAAAAAATATATACAAACGGACATTTCGCTAACAGCAGTGTTTCAACTGTGGGCTATCAGGTGCTTTTCTGACCAGAAGAAGCTTTTACTTCTGTGTAAACCCGAAAACACCCATCAAGTTCATAGAGTTCTGACCTGCAGCCAGAAAAATATGTTTAAAAGCTCTGGTCAAAGTATTAGTAGTTATCTATACTCAAGTTAACAATTGACAGAGCTGAGGACATTCAACCACACACACACACACACACAAATACACAACTAAAAGAGCAATGATCTGAGGGTGTATGCAAACAGCACTCATGATAAGCCTGCAAATCTCTGCAATGTGAATTTGAATGTACTGCTTGCGTGTATGTGCGAGTGAATGAGTGCATACACAAGACTGCCCATCTCAGAACGATTTTGAAATGCAGCAGCACAGAGCATGTATATTTCTACCACTGTGGACTTTCCTGTGACAAATATTTATGAATAAACACAGAGTGTCTTACCTTGACCTTAAATTGTCTCTTTTCAAATTGAGGAAAGGCAAAGATTTCATCACTACGGCTCTTCTATTCTTTCATTCAGTAAAACACACACACAAATCCCTCAGCTCCACTGACCCTGCAGTAATCAGGATCATGCCATGACCTCAGCTGACCTCTGACCCATAAACTGGATAAGTGTGGACAAATAACCGCACACAATCTTTTGAGCAGAAGGGACAAAAACAACAGAGACCAGCCTAAATTACTATATACTGGGCTCTTTTTCTCTGGGAACTTGTGATATTCTTGTTTTGGTACAGTAAACAAGCAAACAGAGTATACAGCGTACTTACAATGTACCACATACTGCTCCACTTGGCGTCATTATAGAATATGTTGTTCTGGGCTGGGGTGCTGTGGGCGGGGCTTGACAGGGAAAGGGGTGGGGCTGGCTTGTAATCCCTCTTGATCCTCCTCTTCACCACCTGCTGTTGTATCCACTCCACCTGAAACGCACAAACGCAGACATGAGATAGCAGAAACAAAAAGAGTAGGCACCAAGTAAAACCGCACAGTAGTAGAATAAACTTCACACATAGTACAATCAGTCAACAGGTCAAACGTCATTCTCTCAAGTAATGGGTGCTGCATCTTTAACAAAAAAAGTGGAAACAGCAGATTCATTTTCATTTTCTTTGCCTTATGTGATGAATTCAGACACATAACTAATACAGGCCACCTCCAGAGAATAAGAAAAACATCATGCCCTACCAATGATGACAGACCAGAAAGGACAAGAAAAAGCAGCAGAGGAAAATTACATTTCTTTGATGGGTGAGCTATGAGTCCAGATGACATTTTTTAAACCTTGGAGGAAACAATGCTAAAGAGAAATACTTTGGTGGCCTGAATTCCAAACAAAAACATTTTTCATTTTCAACCTTAAATTAATTTCTTTGATATGGATCATCTGTAGCTTCAGCGCTTTTTACTTGAAGTCTCTCTTTAATGTGGCAAAGGTAAGCAAATTAAAGTGATAACGAAGATTTTCTGAAGTGGGGTTGTATGAGATACTTATCGATAGTCAGTGTATTAGCTGCAGTAGATGCCGTTCAGCACATCCCCGGTTTGCAGAGGCAGAGACTAGCACCAGCACAGAAGCTAAGCAATGACGTACTGTGGACAGGGTCAGCAACAAAACATATTTTAGCCACTTAAAAAAGGTCCACCCAAAAAACAAAACAAACAATATTAGTATACGTGTACACTATATTTAGAACGTTTTCACCACTTTACCTTCAGACAGCCTGACGTTAAACTGACGTTATATAAGCCAAATATATACCTTACAGAATAGGGGAGTTGCTGATCTACATATCTCTAAATATCTTTGTGTCTGCGTCAGCAAGATAAAGCAGTGAAAATTTTCAAAATATAGCCTACACTTAAACTGATTGATTTTTTTAGGCAGACCCTTTTTAAAGTGGCTAAAATACCTTGTGTTGCTGATATTGTCCACAGCAGTACAGAATAAGGGATTAGCTTAGCTTCTGTGCTAGTTCCTCTCCCTGCTTCTCCAAACTGCGGGCATGCTGACCTGCATCTACTGTAACTAATACAGTTACTGTTGATAAGTACCTCATACATGCCTGCATCAAATAATCCAAACTATCCCTTAAGACTAATGAATTTAAAGAAAGCCAGAATCACCAGAGCCTTGATATATAATTTATAAAGGGTCCTTTTAGTCATCTGAAAGATACACGTTCTATGCATTTCAGTGTTACCCTACAAGACTTTTGCAGTGGACACATTTTTTTTTTCTCCATCAGTTAATTTTTCCCTGTCTGCAAAATGGACAGACTAATACACACACATGTGCTCTGAAGACATAAATGTCTCTCAGGTAACATCAATCTCTCAAATGTTATGGGCTCGCTTCAAGGCACAAGGCATTCCTTGGCAGGAATCTCGCTCCACGTTTAGACGGAATTTTCCGATTTCAAAATCAGCATTGTTGGATCTGAACAAGAGGGCTGGACCCACTTACTTGGCCCTGGTCACCTCTTTTTAAAACCCTGAAATCTTGTGTTTAGTCTAGCTGAAGTCCTGTGGACTTCATCTGTCTGAAAAGAGAAGCTGAGAAGTTAGCATGTACCAGCAATGATGAAGGCATAACACTGGCACAACACATAGAGGGAATATGTGTAAAGCTTTATGAGCATCCTGAGAAGTAGATATTTCTGTAATAAATGAATGAATTCTTCAGACAGAAGTTTTCACATAGACATGCTTGTTTGACAGCTTACACGGACTACATTAGAGTCTGTTCAATTTACTTCAGGAATAGAACGTGTTCAGATGAAATGTTATGTAGCTACTGCTTATCTATACTGTATTTTCAAAGTGGGCACTCCTGAATGATCGCCACACCATCTACTGGGAGCTGTATGCATGATGTACAGACAAAGAAACTCATCTCATAACAGATAATCGATAGAATAATCTTCACACTGAAAAAGTGTTTTTGTTTTGTTGCTCAGTTATCCAGATCCATGAGTCTGAGGCTTTAGCAAACAATGTCCGACTGCAAAGACGAAGAATTTCTCCACATCAATACAGCTCCAGCAGACAGGGAAGAGAAGAGAAGAAGAGAGAAGAGAGAAAAGCTGACAAAATGACTGCAGAGTGATTATCTGGTCTCATGCACTGAAACAATCTGCCAGGCTCTCCAGAGAGTTGGAGAGGGAGGCAACGAGACAAGATAAGACGAAAGAAGGGGAGGTGATAAAGAGCTGAAGAGAACAAGTCCCAGGAGAGTCAATAAAAAAAGACTGAGCTGGAAGGGGAGGGAAGTGAAAACAAATGGCAAGTGAGACCAAAAGACACCAAGTGAAGAGAGTAAGATTGATTTTATAAATAACATTGATTTAATAACTCAAGTATGTAGCTCTTTATAGATTATGAGGGAGGGAGAGGAAAAAAATGATTCTGTATGTGACATAATTTAATAACTCAAGAGTGTAGACCTCTCTTTTAAGAGAGCAAGATATTGGAGAAGAAGCAGAGACAGAGACAAAGAGTCAAAAACCCAGTGAGATATTTTGTTTTAGCCTGGTGCTCCTCCGTCTGCTGAGGTCTCAGCTCATTTCACTCCAAGTTCTGTCAGGACCATCAGCTTCAAAGCAACCGTTTACACCCGCCATTAGTCTCAAAACAACACTGTCATCAGGAATTGTGCATGTGTCTGTGCAAAACCACTAGTCTGTCATTACAATTTGCATATATTAGCATTGCATCAACCACAATCTTTGATCAGCAGTGTAATTCTTAACTGCTCTTGTCTTTAACTTGGTAATTCCAGGAAGGTCTGATGATAAATGCATCACTGCCTCTCATATTGTCCTCTCTGCCATTAATTCTTCTACAGAGTGACGAGACCGAGTAAAGACTTTACAGATGGTGAAAAGAAAAGAAACAATTTTGCTGAAACTGGATCCCAATCAGTGTGTAGTTCCTCTCAGCTGTCTCTGACTAGACCAAAGGACACTTTGCAGAATTTGCCTTGTTTCATGCATCTGCATCCTGACAAGTATTCATACTACTGAAGTGTCTTTGAGGCAGACACTGAATCCTTGCCACCTCAGTCAGGCCTCCATCCTCCCTATGGAGGGCTAGAGTGAAGAGATATAGTATTATTTAAGTATCAGGCTCTATTATTGGCATATTCTTCATAGCCTAAGTACTTAGTGTAGTGTAGTGTGTCTTAGTGTAGTTAATCAGGCGTAAACCTGGAGGGAATCGAGCGATTACTTGCATGGAGCTTGTCTGCAGCTAATCTCGCATACTACTGGACCCATCAGCTTAATTTTTCATGTGCATATTTATGACTGCATGTTGAAGAACTTTTCCAACATTTTGAAAAACTATGAAAAACCTTGTTTATACATCTCCAGCCATGGCCAAAGGCAGTATGTTTTGGGGTCATACCATTCTTGTGAACACGATATCTCAACAACACTTTGAGAGAAATTCTTCAAAGTTTGCACACATGGCCACTCACGGATAAGCAGATTAGATTTTGGTGGTCAAAGGTAACTGCAACATTGTGAACGCAAGATCTCAGGAACACTTGGAGGGATTTTCTTCAAATTTGGTACAAACATCCACTTGGACTAAAGGATGAACCCCTTATACTGTATATTGGTGGTCAAAAGTCAAGGTCACTGTGAACTCACAAAACACAGTTTAGGCCATAACTCAAGAATCCATGCGCCAATTATGACTAAATCAATCGAAATACTGATGATTACAGGGTTACATCCAAATATTTTTTTTGTCTGGCAGAATCTGCGTTCTACTGAGTGCATTCTTCTAGTCACATTGTAGTTATGTTTGAGCAATGAATTAATTGTATGAAATGGACAACTCCAGAGTGACAAGTCTTGATCATGACAAACTCTTCATTGGCTCGCCCCTCCTGCCTGCTACTAGCTAGCACATGAAGACGAAGTAAGACCACATGTCACTCACACTATTGTGCAACTCTTAAATTAACTGTATTTAAGGAAATATATCAAAGTAATTAATTAATTAAGTGGGGCTCGTTTCAACTCAGTACTCGCTCTCCCAGGCCAGAGCCCACCCCATGCCCTGAAGGTCTGACTCGGGTTGCACAAATCCTTCACTTCCTCACCCACAAGTTCCATGACACGCTCCATCAGCACTATCCACAAATGAGTGTCACAACTCCTGCAAAATGACTTGTTTCACAGTGAGAATTTGCTCAATTTGGTTCATTAGCATTTGCAAAGTCTATAAGAGCTGCACAATTAAAATTATTTTATCAAGTTACCGGAGAGCTAAACTGAAAGTTAGCCTGTTCGGCTTGCAGAAGTCTCTGACGGGGATGCTCTATGGGCACTGAAGCCTGTGGGAAATTCACCAAGCTCTGGGTGACTGACTAGGTGATGTAAGCGACTTGAAAACCCAACTATTTAGTGAGTGACTAATTCAAACATGATACTGATGCTGGATTGCTGCATGAGCTTTCCACAGCTTTAGTGATGCTTTCTGAAAAATGAACCATTCAACCAAAAAAATATTCTCTCTTCAGGTTTTTCATCTGATTACTTTCAAAGGTACTACTATTCAACCATTCCAACTATTCAGAATTTCATTATACAAAGGACAAAATAGGTAAAACAGTTGGAAATAAAAATTTTTAAAGCAGAAAAATGTTGTCTTCACTTTACAACTTTACATTTCACAAGTAGTGTGAAACACATTCAGCAGTTGTGCAGTGCTAGATGCTGTAATAGTCTCCCATTGATGATCAATGTCCTCATTTTCACACCTCTCATTCTCACAACTGCACATTTTCTGTTTCAGAAGCACAAGAAGAGGAAAACACCTCTAAAGCCAAAATAAAATTATTCAAGCAAACTGTGACCAACAATATCAACATGAGTACCAAGGCAAAGGAAAAGTAAATAGGTCCTGAGATTTCAGTGGGAATGTGGGCGATGCTGATATTAATATCATGATATCTAAACAACTCTGCTGGTGTTTATATATACAAACAACTCAGGCCCTGCTCTCAGAGGGGCTGAAAATTTACTTTTATTGATTTTTCTAGCAACATACTTTAGATCACAAGAGTTCAACCACGGTCTAATGATAATACAAGAAACACTGTGTGGCTATAATATACAGATACATACTTGGAGGTATGTGCTAACTGAGGAAGAGTGTACCCACTAAAAATAAAGTGGTTAAAATGTGCATGTGTTCTGCTCTTCCATGTTCTATCTTATGCTAAATGTTTTTTTGCCTTTAAAGTGGTTTGCTGCTTTTTATCTTCAAGCATTGCATTTCTTTTTTTTTTTTATTCCACTTTTGTCCATTATTTGAAGTTTTTTTGAAAGCTCTCGAGGGCAATGTCATCCTTTGTTGTCCCTGCTAAAAATCACTCACTGGCAACAGCCTTCAGTTATCCACATCAATTGTGTCACGTATGCCAGTCCCTGTCCACACAAAGACAATATTGCCCTCTATTATTGCCTCTAAAACTTGCCCATGTATCACTGCCTTTGTTTCAGAGCCAATTCGCTGGCAGGCTCTGAGGCATGACGATTGGATCTGCTCCATTCTTTTAACTCCAGCTTGGGAGAGCAGAGGAATGATCTGCTAGCACCTGTACCTCTCCCGTCACCCTTTTTTTTCCTTCTCCCACTCCGACTCCCTCTCCTATCGCACTCTTTTATACTTTTCTCATCTCTCTCCCTCATCTGCATCTTCCTCACTGTCCCTCCTTCACTGTATTTCAGGTCGTCTTCTCTGCAGATGCCCATTTTTCTCTGAGATCAGCTGTCTTTCTCTCTCGTTCCCACTCCAACCCCCTTCCACCCTCCCTCACTCTCTCTCATTTGCTCTCTGTGTAAGGGTTTGCAGGTGGCTCTTGCTGGCTGGGTCAGTAACCAGGGGAAACTGGGGAAGAGTTCACTTCAATAGAACAAATGGGAACAAATTGATCCACTTTCACTGCTGTTTTTGAGATGCTGTTTGAGTTGCAGGCAAAAGAACTGAAAGCTGTGATTTTTAAAAAAGGTCAAAGGCTAGTGTAGCAGAACACCCATAACAACCTTTGGACAGGCACAAGAAGCCAGTTCTCTTGCTCTCTTAAGTAAAGTTCAGAGCCTCAGCCCAAACACAGTGCACAGTCGCACAACTTTTCACAGACCGTTTGAGCTCCGTGGTGCTGTGCTGGCCAGCTGTAGGTGCTCGTCTCAGGGCGTCGACTAATGGTTCATCTGTTACACAAATTCGAGACAAAAAACAATCCTATGGCAGAATGTCACGTAAGCATCCTGACTTTATGGAAGTCCCGGGACTGCGTAGAGTCTCATAATACCTGAGCGAATGCAAATTACCCCAGATGTCCTGACAGGTACACACACCCCTTCTGTGTTGTCTCCTTGATGCTGTGAGTGCCCTTGCCTTCCACACGTGTTCATGAATACAGTGAGCTCTAAAGGCAGTTAGATGTCAAAGTTATTTTTGAAATGAGCCATAGTAGATATTTATTGAGCAGACTTTTTCAACCTTTTAATAATTGGATTTGAGCTCATTCAAGTAGTTTTACTATGTGTAGAATAATTTCCTCATGTGGCATGACTTCTAGAAGCCTGCAACTCATAAATACCAGAAAACACTGGAATTTCATTTTGTCGTCACAGCCATTTTGCATTTCAGTGCATCCCGGCGAGGATTCAGCTGCGGACCACACCTGGCTCTCAGTTTTCCTGCACGTCTGGTTAAATGACTTCAAGTAAACAAGTCTCGCTAAGTGAAACCGGCTGGAAACACCACGCTCCTGCAACAGAACACCGTGGACAGACAGCCGTGGAGGCGTTCAGCAGTTGTTTCTCTCAACTAATCTCAGCTCAGACTTCAAAAGGTCATTACAAAAAGGAAAAACAACCACTGTTGTAGTCTAATTGTTGTTTACAGTAAACTTAAAATTGCTGGAAATAGATTTCAAGCAAAGAAGACTGGGTATACTTGAACTCATTTCACACCAGAAACTAATAACAGTGCGGCGCTACAACAAAAAAGTCTGTGGCTGTCCAAATTCTCTTGGAACTCCCAGTATGAATGAGTCATGGGCATACGTCAGCATAGCTGTGCAAGGTGCAAGCTGAGTGCTGCTTAAGACATAAAGAGAAGACATATCAACTACCAGGTTTGTATTTGCTGTCATCATTCAGCATATTTAGTACATCATATATAATTTAATATAAGTACTTTATTGTCACTTTCTATCTGTACAGCTTGAGCTGCTGTGACAAGTGAATTTCTCCAGTGTGGGATCAATAAAGTTCATCTTATCTTATATATGATCTAAGCTCAGACAGGACACTGCAGGACACTGCACAGCATTGTAATTTGTATTTTTTTTTATCAACAAGTGAGTCCTACACTGTAAGTTGATCAGCTATTTATGATTATCAATTTTCTGTCAATTTAAAAGTAAGACCGCTGTCCTGAAAACAAAAGCTCACTGCTCCAAAAATACACACTCTTGAGTTTAAGTTCAATGACTGCCTGCCTTCTGCCTGCCAGACACCCTTAACATAGCGCTCAATTTAACCGTTCTAAATCTATCTACTCCTTCTAAAATGTTGTTAATGATTTCTTACAACTCATAAACAGTCACTTACTCATTCTTCAAAGATTTGGCATGAATCTTAACTCTAATTAACGTGAAGTGAGTAATCAAAAACAGTCATTCTGGCCCAAATGGAAATTTCAAAGGAGGACACCATGGCTGTAGCACTGCGGCGTATTTCAACTTAGAATGTTACATCTATTTCGGATGACATGGATATTTTATGATTTATTACAGAAAATATATTACAGATTTGAAGAAAGAAAATAAAACTTATTTTAATTATTTTGGGGCTATAAAATTAGCTAGAACTGCACCGTTTGTTCAGTGGCATAAGAAATTCTGACAGACCTCTATAATAAACTCATAACTGAAGGGGTTAAAGACATGAAGCTATCATGAAGACACATGTTCTCTCCAGCCCAATGGCCTTGGCAGAGTCATTCTCCAGCCTGGAAAAATAAGTGGTCTTTGACCTGAGAGGTAAGTGACAGTGCAGTTAGGCGGATGCCATAAAGCAGTAATCTGTGCTGTGCTGCATCACCATGGTAACATGTGTGCCAATGAGTACTGTGGATGGCAGGGTGCGCCTTTCATGGCACCGCTACACCCATCTGACTCACTCACACACAAACACACACGGCTGTCATTATTACAAAACCTGATTGCAAAACATCATTAGCAGTATGCCAAACTGCACTGGTGCCAAACTAGCCGTCTTGTGGATCCCAAACCCACAGACAGGTCCGCAGATTACGCTGAAAGCATAGGCAGTCAGGGGAAAACACTGACAGCTCCATTCCTCTCCACTCCGCTTTTCCTCTATTTGGTTTCTCTAATCCATCTTTCCCCTCTTCCCTTCTCTCTCCAGCTCCTCTTCACTCCCCTTCTGTTGTAATAGCTCCTTTTCCCTTTTCTGTCCTTAACCTCTCCTCTCTGATCTAGTCTTCTAAAATCTCAGTCCCTCAGCCAGCTGGCATCAGGACACAAACCGTCTTCCACGATGGCACAGTGTCAGGCCCGAGAGAGCAAGAGAACCAAAGACGGAGGGAGGGAGATGAGTAGGCTGAAAGCAACAGTGATAAAAGGAGGTAGGAGAGGGAGTCTGAGGAGGAGAAAAAGAAAAGGGATGACAGGTAAGGACAGCAGGTGGACAAAACAAGCTGAGTGGACCAAAAACATGTACAGAGAGGAAAGAAAAGTCAAAAGAAGAGATAGAGGACAGCAAGATAAGTGGATACCAGAAGGTGACAGGCACTGTCTTGCATTGTCTTTCTATTTCTGTTGTCTCCTCCTATTTCATCCTTTCGTTTTATAATCACACTGATAAATCATTATCATTCTTCAGCAGTCAGCATGCATTCATGTGCATGCACAGATACAAACAAACTTACATACGCCTCAATCCACTGTTCAAAACACACACACAAAAAGCCACTGGTGCTGAATGAGAACCCTGAATCTCCGACCAGTCAACATTTATCAAAAGGGACATAATTGGATATTTTAAGCCTCACTGTAATGGATCTGGGGAGTTTCATCTGGTTTTCTCAGGATCAAGTCCCACCCTGTTTGATAAAGTAACTCACTTCAAAAAGGCAGCCATAAACAAGTAAAGATTGAGTCAGATACAAATATCACAAATTATATTCTAGGATCATGAAGTTTTCACATGTCAAGACTGTGACATCTTCCTGTCCTTGAAACCCAGTCAAAGCCATCTACTTCAGCACACATAGATAGAAATCTAAGAGACAAATGTAAGACATTTGTAATGGAAAATGGATACACCATGTGCTAATATTGAACACTCAAAATAGCAACTCATTGTGTATTATGATGGAGTTCAGAGTGGTGTGAGGTTCAGGCTTCATTAATAATCCAGCCAGGGTTTGATGACCTGGTGCAGTGATGAGGGGAGTGCTGACAGGACAAGAGTAAGGGGTTACCTTAGGGCAAACTCTTGTCTGATAGGCTAGTTCACCCAAATTACAAAAAACACACTGTGAAGTTGAATAAAATGCTTTGCAAGCCTCTGTATTTCATATTTAAGAATACAATCATAGCCTTGGTGAAGTGGAAACCATGCCAAATTATATTATATAAATTCAATTTTCATATGCTCTGACTTGTGGCCATAGTGCAAAAATGGTGAACGTTTGCTGGGGCACAAATTGAGGTACAACACAGTTTCATTCTGTCTGAGGACTTGTGGTCCCAGTTCTTCCAACTGGTTGAGAGTTCAAGTCTGAAACACAGCCTGGTACCTCTGGGTAAAACACGTTAACCTGCCATATAGCAGGTTAGTTTCAGGGAAACAGTTGTCATGGAAGGGGCAGGGTTTATCTTTGAGCCATGTACTTGGAATTGAAAATCTAGGATTTCCCCGAGTTTCAATTTAACAAATTTGACTAATTGGCTATTCCTTCTTTCTGGGACATGACCCTGTCCACCAAGAGGCCTTGTGTATCTCGCACCACTCTGGCAGGATGAAGACAGTCAGGAAGACCCACTGTCTTAGTTCATTTAAGGTATCAAGGCGACTCTGCAGCCTGAAGACTGCATAAGTAGTTTCTGAACACATTTTATAGAAACATGATAGTTAAAGAAGAAAATTAAAGTGTTGACACCACTGATTCTAATAATTGACTAATTCTGTTATTAATCACCCCCACTGACCAGTGATGATGAGTGCCCCCTTGAGAGTGAGCATGGCATGAAGCAAACCAACAGAAAAGGGTAAATTCAGTTGCATGTTTATTTTGGGCAAGTCTTTTGTATGGTGCTGTGTAATGAAGCAGCATTGAGAAGCTATTGGCTGGGATCACTTTTTTCTTCAAGAAAAATTAAATTCAAACAATGTTTGATCACCCACCTCTAAACCTATCCATCCATTCAACAAACCTTAAGTTGCTGGGTTTGTGGAATAGAAGGCTAATTTATCACAATTCACTTGTCAGGATGGTGATAAGTACAGTGTGAAATACTTGGATTTTCATGTTATAGTTCTTGTCCTGTTCCTGTCACTGCAATAACCCATTTGTGTGCAGGTCCGCCTCCTGCAACAACAAAGACTAAGACTAAGAAAGCACTGTGGTGTGAAAAGTGTATTCCACACATTCTTCAGGCCTGTGCATCAATTACAGCAGGGATCTGATTGTAAAATTTATGAAATCAGCAACCTTTTAACTAGACAATTGATTATATTGTAACTGCATATTTCATAAAGAAATACAGCATTATTAAACAAAAGAACACAAACATGAATAAATTGATTCTTCAGGAAAGAGAAGCAGTTGTCAGAAATACCTGTCTAAAAGTCTGTCAAAAACAGAGAAGTTTGACAAGATGTCTTAAAATCAATTGTTAACGTTCATTTTATACACAGAAAATAGAAGTTTGACAAAATAGCTGTAACTTAAGCTCCATTTATTTGTATATGCCAAGACTTTCAACTGCAGCTCACAGAGTTCATCAGCAGATTGAATTTCAGCCTCAGGTCACATAATGACAACTAAGTCATCTCCATGGCAACAAATCAAACTTTACCCACTGATGATTACAGTAACGTACCAAGGAAAAGTTAGCACTTGAGTTTTGACTATTTTGTAAAACTATCTTAGGTATAATTTAAATGCACAAGAAACACATGCACTGCATACCACTACTGTAGTTCACAGAACAGTACAACAGGCTTACCTTGGGCTCCATGGAGATGAAACTATGGCGACCACGGCTGGATAAAGTCGACCTCTTGATGGTTCGACTATGGAAGAAGTGATAGTGGTCTTTGAGGTCCCCAATCTGCAAAACATAAATACAGACTTAAGAAAAGTATGAATTTATTGCATAACTCTTTTGACAGTTCCATAATTCATTAAACTAAATATAAATAATATTTTTTTCTGCAAAACTATTTCCTAAACATTATGATGCGTAACTGCTTAGGCATTTTATTCTTGTAGAGCTATTTGCACTCCACAGTTGACACAGATATCAGACAAATATATTGTATACATATACATAGACATAACATTACAGATTATCATAGTCATTAATGGATGGGGTAAACACCTGTTGTGAGTGATAAGCACCACAAATAAGTATTTGAAAAGTTTTGGAAGCTGTTTTAGAGAAAAGTCTCAGTAGTAAAGCAGAAAATTGCATTTTTCCTGTGTTGGCATGTTAATGTTTAGTTTGATGTATTATACGTAAAGTTTTCTTGAACTCTCTCTCAGAGATAAACACAAAAAAGACCTAGACTAAAATGTAAGACAGAAAGGGCAAACAAGCCAAAAAAACAGACAAAGAAACATAAAAAGACAGAAAGAGACAGACTGAAAGTGAGACAAATGTACAGACACACACAAACAGATGAAGCCTTTGAGTGACAGAGACATAGTATGGAAGACAGGGGATCTGCAGCCAGACAATGATAGACAGACGGCAAGCTGCTGGACGGTGATTAGTTTTAATAATTGATAAAGACCACGCAATCCGTCAGATGATCAAACTGTCATGGCTGCCAAGGGTCCTATGGTGCGTCACTGATCCATGGCTGAGCTCCACCAACACAGAGCCCATTAGATCAGCTTTCAGCTCAATGCTCAAACACATACACACATTCTCCAACTTCCAGACTGATAGAATGAGAAACAAGAAAGTGCCAGTAGACCTAGCTGGATCATCTTTCAATAAACAGCAGACATTAGCTAAACACGCAACACACATCAGAGGTCTTGGGTAATCTGATTAAAAAGCATTCTACATACTAACAAAATGTGCTTCCATAATAGGCGGCTACCACTTTGGATGTTTCTCATAGTGTAAACAGGTCTCAACATATCGTGCTACCACTGCCTATTTAATCTACCCAACATCTGCACAGCCATTAAGCAGGCCACCCTTCCCTCTAGGAGTGTCTGCAAATGGGGAGCTACTGGAAAAGCTCTACACACAGAATTTAAGAAACCTAAAGCCCAGGTCTAAACTTCTGCTGCTCCACTCTTTTTTATAAAGATCAGTGTTTTGGATTAAGGTAATGAAAACACAATAGATTCTTATTTTCGGGTGATTATACACTGATGAAAACATACTGAGGAATATTATCTTCCATTTCTGTCTTACTCTGCCAGTAAATCCCCACAAATCTTACACACTGGACCTTTAAAGGCACCTACAGTCTTTTTCGAAAATCACCAATTTATCCCAATTATAGCATATTTTCGTACTAATATTCAATGTGCAGCTTCTTAACCTAATTTTATCCTAAACTCTAGACTACAAGCATGTCTAGAGTTGTTATTGTCATAGTTATGACTTCTATGGTTGTCCGAAGTACAGATACTTTGATGCTTTTTGGATATCATGTATTTAAACACAATACAATACAAACATTCCACAGTATTGAGAGTACGGAAGCAATAACAAAATATAATAAACACTCACTCAATACCTCCCTTCAATGCAGTCTTTATTGTCAAAAAATTATCCTCCTGTGCCTCAGGCCTTTTTGCCATGGTATGGAAAGAGGTATCAAGTATCTTTTTTTTTCTCTCAAGTATGTTTAATGAGTTTTTGGGGAGGTTTTGTGAACACACTATATCAAAGAGCTCAGCAAATCATAGGTCTACACAATCAGCATTAATAATAGTTGGAAAAATATCATGGAAAGAAAATAAAACCCTCAACAGTACAATACATAGGTAGTGTTTAGAGAAAATAAATAACTCAAATAAAACACAAGATATAACAAAGTTCAGATGACAAAGAGGGTATCTTTTTTATATTAATGTATCAAAGTTTGAAATTCTGGCATCGTGATGACTCTAATGACTCCATGTGATCAGAAGGAAAAGCAGGGGTTATAAAGTCAACTGAACTTTCATTCTGATGCAATAACCTGCATAGTGAATCACAACTTCAGCATAACCTTTGGTTATTGGGAAATATGTTGGAACAAATTTGAGAAGTGAAACCACCTGCACTGCAGTGATTCATCATGTCTTGCATCACAGACTGGAGGTGTTAAACTTCCATGTCACTTCATACAGAATCAAGTCAGAATCTGCTAAAAGATGATAGGACTTTTCCAATGAAAATTATTCTGACTGTGTCATAGCCTGGTGCAACTGATACAACTACAAGTTCAAGTTTTGCCTCAATTAGTGTGGTTCAGATAAATGCTGCTGCCTGCATCACACAACAAGGCAAAAACTAGCTCACACAAGAAGTTCACACACACCACAGGATTCTGCCATTGCAAAAAACAAAAAAACAAAACAACAACAAAAAAACACGTGTTTACAAAAGAGTGAATAATAGGGCATGGTATTGTATTTTTGTTAATGTCCGATATGCCAATTGCCTGTGCAGATATCAATATACATACACATTTTCCCCACCTATTTGCAGAGAATATCAAGTCTTGCCTGGGGTGGAATTAACATATTATCATGCCTGCTCATATCATGATGGCCCATTCACAGATAGAAACATAAAACATTTTTTCTCAAAATGCACACATTCCCTGAGCCAAATAAGAAAACTACTGCTGACAGGTTTTTCTGGTGTCTGTTTTTCTTTGTTCATCACAAATGTATCATAATGATCAGTATGATAATCTTATGATGGGCAATTAATGTGATTTGGCTCCTCCTCACGACCAACACTGAGCAATCATTGCAAATAGGAACTTTAATGTCTGTATTGGACACCTCAAAAACCTCCACACCACAGATATACTTGCATGGCATTAGCATCGTTAAAGCATCATATAGCAGTATTTCCTTTTTAAAGTCTTTAGCAGCCAATACCAGTGACGTGCCAGTATTATCATGCATTGCATTATTGAAATGAATTACAAAATACACATTTTCTAACATTTTGCTACATGGTGCAGATGCTGCAATCTTACTATAGCCACATGGTTGAAGCTCCATCAAAGAAAATGCTGATATGCGTATATTTAACTTTTAAGCCGGTAAAGCAATATTCTTTATTATTTACAATGTTCAGCAGTGTCACACTACACAATAATCTGTATCAGCATTCATCCCTATCCCCAAAACCCTTGCCTCAATTGGCCCAGACCACCAGTGTGTAGGGTTTAATGGCATTTTGTGGTCAAGTTGCAGATTGCAAACACTAAGCCTTAGCCAAGCGTGTACGATATTGATGTACAATGAAGCCTGTGATACACAATACAAAAGGCACTATCTAGAGCCAGTATTTGGTTTGTCCGTTCTGGACTACTGTAGAAACATGGCAGTGCAACAAGAGGACTTGTGCCCTCTGTAAATATTAAGTGCTCATTCAAGATAACGAAAAACACAATGATTCTTCTTCTTTTCAGGTGACTATACACCAATGAAAACATGCTCAAATTTTATTTTCCATTTCTGCCATATACTGCTAATAGATACCCATAAATCTAACACGCTGAACCATTATTCAGACCTTAAAAAAGTAAGTATAATAAATAAATTACTGCTTGTTTTTTTTACACGACAGACAGTCACAGACACTGGATGACTAGATTGGAAAAAAATTATCAGTATGAATGGTATTTGTTAAGTATAAATGTTTCTCTTGATACCTTACTTCAGCATAACAGACTTTCCAATAACAACACCCTGTTGGCCTGATGCCTTTGAGGACTGATGTATCAGTACAGCCTCCTCATAACTTGTTATTGATGGAACCACCTCCGGTTCATGTCTGGCTACAGACCATCACCCTCCCTCTCAATGGCTCCAAATCCTCTCCCATCTCTTCACAACAGCAGTTTGAACAGATATCCACGTCTAGGGCCTTGTCAGCTGATTTTGACTCAATTTGGACCAGTGTCTTAGTCTGGGAAGGGGGCTCCATGGTTAAGAGGATTACCCAGAATTCCCCAACGAGGTGCTCTCTCACTCCATGCCAACTCTTTTCATCCATCCGTCCATCTATCGTCCCTTCTTTCCCTCCCTCCTCCTTCCATCTCCCAATGTGTGGTTATCTTTGTCTGTTCTCCTCTTTCCACCCCTGTCAAGAAGACTATATTGTCCCTCTGTCACATGTTTTCCTTACCCATCCCCCTTTTTCTCTCTTTAAATACGTTGCTTCCCTTCACAACTTAAAATCTCTTCTCATTTAGCAGTCATTTCCACAAATCATTTATCACAAACAGTCCTTATGAAAAGTCCGAGCGAGTTTAATTAAAAACACTCGTATCACATTGCAATCTACTACAGTGTCAAACCGCAAAAAAGCATTCAAGAAGTCATCTCCCTTGATAAGTTTCATTTTATTCTACATATATATAAGTGCTGCATGGATCTAAGAGGGACAGGGTTGATGATGATGGTGATGTCAAAGTTCACATTAGGAAATCAGAGTGTGCTGTTATCGCTCCCATGGGAGCGGCTTTCAGCTGACCCCAAAACCAGGAAGTGAAGTAAAACTCTTGTCTATGAGGTGTCAAAGTCCAATGAACGCTCCATATTGAGATGGAAATTAGGGCGAATGGTGGGGGTTGGGGGCGACACTGCACTCCACAGGGGAATTCCTATTGGGGGCTGGTATGGAAAGGGGGGGGGGGCTCCACACATTAGTTCCCGTCAAAGAGAGGGGATAAACGAGGCCATTAAGGCCTGCTCTCTGGGGAGTATAGTGGGTGGGCGGGCTGGATAAGGAGAGGAGGGAGGGAGGGGGGGTTCAATAGCTGTTGACTAGGCTACCCCACAACAACCTGTCAGAATGCCCCCCTCTGTTACACGCTGTCTTCACGTTGGGCGCTGGCAAGTGCAGGCTTGAACTACCCATGTATTTTGGTCACGATACTCTGGAGTATGTGTGGGGTCCACGTTTGTGTGGCGTATTTCTTTTGTCCACAAAGGACCAAGGACTTCTCTTTAAACTTTGTCAAAACACATCTTCAAGTGACCAATTAAAGCCCTCCTCCTGGACCTGTGCAGACTTGTGTTGATTAATAAAATGTCATAATATGAAGTGAGTCAGACAAATTAGACTCAAGTGTTTCCCTCCTCTGTGTTATTTTTACAGCTGTGTCACTGGTTCCTACATTTTGTCTTAAGTGTCAGAGCTAATGAAAATTAGAAGGGCCAAGATATCTATTCAACGGAAGAGCTGATATACCAACTAAAAATTAAAGGCAATATCTCTGACAAGAACGGGCAAAAATTGAACATTTACAGAAACATGATGCCAACAAGTAACTGAACTGTGAAATTATGGACTAACTGTCTTTACTGTTTCTGCTGTATTGCGTGTGTATTGTTTAGTGATATTTTTATTGATGCGTATAGTGTTCTGTCTGGAGCTGAAAACTCAAAATTAAAGTAACAAAAAAGAAAATTGCAGGATCTCACACTATAGAGGCATGTGTGGCTCAGTGCTTGGCGATTTAAAAATGCAAGATGTAAAATATAGGCTAAGATTTTTCTGGTGAAATATGATGCTTATTTTAACATTTTCTCTTGTAGTGGTGCTTCATCATTACTCAAGACAGCCGGAAGCTTCACCCCATCAATTTGAGAATAGTGACTTAAAGCATGAAACCATCTAGTAAAGAATTCATCCTAAATGTAAACAGAGCTCCACAGTGATGTTTTATAGTAGCTGACCTTGTGGGCCTAGTTATGGACTTACTCGAGATTACACACACAAGGATGAAGAGAGAGAGAGTGCAACGCTAAAAAAAATCTCCATCTCTTCCTCCATGTAAAAATCTTGCCAAGTTTTCCAATTAAAATGTTAATGTTGCCAAGTGAAGCAGGACCAGTCACGAGAGGTTTCTGAGTCAAACAACATGGCACGAATACTACAGTCTGTTTGACTGTGGACCGTTTGATGTCAATTCCAAGCCCATAAACCAAACAGCACTTGTGTGTCAAAAGGACCGGGCACATGAGACTGCTGTGGCTGTGAGGCTGATAGTGAGTGAGCTCACTGTGGCTCCAGCCTGCGAACTGAACATGATCCGCGGAAACACAGCA
>JAJHUR010085179.1:0-26059 GCA_027495735.1 Lutjanus campechanus | reverse complement strand
CGTGTCTGTGTGGTGCGGCGTCTACGTAAGCGGATAATGGCGATCTCTAGAGTCGCTGTTCATGTAGTTTGTCGGCTCTGCGCTGCCGTAGCGCAAGATGTCAGCCTCCATAAATGCGCGACCCGCTCCTATGTAATTATAAATAGCGATTTCTAAGGCAACGCAAACATAAAGGTGAAGAGTCTGAGTTCGTTGATGATAATAAATAACATACTTATGTATAATATATTTCATTTTTGTCAGTAAATCCCTGTAAATATTACACACTGTAGCTTTAATCAAACGTCTCCATATTGATTAAAGTGTAACTCTGAGATGAGTTTAAACTGTAACAGAACTCTGATTGATTATAAACCTGCTTTTTGTAAAGTGATTAGAATTTATCTCAGATTAAATTTGTCATGTTCTTGTTACCTTGGCGACGATGAACTCTGCGTCCTCTGGACTGTCGAGCTGCAGCTTCTGAGCGATATCGGCCAGAGAGATACGAGAGTACGACAGGCTGATCATTCGCACACCTACACACAGATAATCAATCAATCAATCAATCAATATCAGATTAACGGACTGAACTCCTGATGACAGTCGGCACAGTTAAAATCATCCTCAGTAAAAACTAACATCAGTGGATCAGATGAAACCAGGCTGTGAACACACACGGCAACATGTGATGTCAGAGGTGATGTGGCCTGTGATTGGCTCACCGGTCTTGATGACGTTGTGTCTCAGGCGGATGATGAGCGTGTACGTCCCGTCTGTCTGAAACTTCTCCCCAAACTGCTCCAGCGCCTGATTAAACTTGGCCAGGTTACCTGTTCTCACCGCTGCAAACACACACACACGTTTTCTATTTGTTACTTTATTATTATTTACTTTAAGTTTTATCATTTTAATGAAAACTGTATGAAAAAATCTGAATTAGTTTAAGAAAAATAATCAATAAATCAATCAGGCTAATTAAAAACAAATATTTAAAAACCAAAGAAGTGAAAATGAACAAATGAAACATGATGGCTCAGCTGTTGGAGACACTGACCCTGAGTCAGCAGGAAGTACGGCATCAGTGACCTCTTCAGTGACGGCTGTCTGAACTGGAGTCTGTCAGGAATCTCCCCCAACAACAGCTCCACCACGATCAGCAGCTTGTGGACCTGAAGGGACACCGAGGGTTAATGAACGTCCCGTCACGTCTGTGCGCTCCACCTCTATTCACCTGTTTGGACCTTTTTCTCAACTAGTGATCAATCTGAAAATCATTTTTCCACTAATCAGTCACTTCTTTGGTCCATAAAATGTCAAAAATTAATCCCGTCAGTCTTCAGTCAGTTGAAAAAATGGTCCAAACGTGAAAACAGGTGGAGCGCATTAAACCCGGCCCGACTGGTGACTAGTCGTGTATCGATCGTGTATCGGTCGTGTATCGGTCGTGTATCATACCGTCTGTTTGAAGCCCACAGCGGTGTGTTGTGGAGCTTTCCTCAGAGCGTTGGTCAGAGTCCTGCGAGCCTCAGAGTACTCCAGCTGGATCGCTTTGATACGACCTGCAGGGGGTCACATGACACCCAGGTTAGTCTGTCAGTATCAGCCTGCCATTACCTGCCTTTCCCCCGTCGCCGAGGGAAACAACGACCTCTGAGCTGCAAACTACACACTGAAAATGGTGAGTTAGCAGCGAATTAGGTACAGACTCACCTGTGCAGTACAGGTACAGACTCACCTGTGTAGTACAGGTACAGACTCACCTGTGCGGTACAGGTACAGACTCACCTGTGTAGTACAGGTACAGACTCACCTGTGCGGTACAGGTACAGACTCACCTGTGCGGTACAGGTACAGACTCACCTGTGTAGTACAGGTATCTGGCCCACTCGTTGTTGTTGGCGAGTTCGGGGAACACGGACTTGGACACCAGTTTCTCGGCCTGGTCGTACAGGTTGAAGTGCAGGTAGTTCCTCAGCAGCAGGTTGAGGAGGACGGCCTGACCGTCAGCATCGTGACGCAGAGTCGCCGTACGCAGGCGAGTGTGGAGGAAACTGAAGGTCAAACACACACACAGGTGTCAGGTGAATAGTTTGGCCTCATTGACAACAGGTGTGATCATGTGATCTGTGTGTGTGTGTGTGTGTGTGTGTGTGTGTGTACCTGCGCATGGTGTCGAACTGGTTGAGGAACTCGTACACTCGAGCGTGATAATAGTAACACTTGGCAGCGACCAGGTCGAGAGCTCTGCGGTTCTTTGAGCCGATCTTCTGCAGCAGGTCGTCTGAAACCTTCTGAGCCTGAAACACAGACGAGAACAAACTTCAGCCGAGTGTTTGTTCTCCAGAGTTCCACATGTGAACGACTCACTCCGTGTTTCTGCATCACACATGTTTAAAAATCTATTTCTGCTTTTATCTACAGATGTTCTGACACAGAACATCAATCTACAACCAGTGTCTCATGAACACATAGATTATTATTGTTTTTACCAGCTGTGATCACCGAGCCTGTAACAGCTGATTGGTCTAATTCAGGTTCATGAACAGGTGTGTTCAGAACGCTGCAGGAACAATCAGGGTCCAGTTTTTTGGGGTCTAATTGATCACATGACATCAGATCGGTGCACAGACTCACGTCCTGGCTGGTACCTGATCAAACAGTTTAGGTTCCATCAGAGACATTATTGATCCTGGTGTCAGATTAAACTACAGTTTGACCACAGAGAAGAAAAACTCCTCACTGATCAGCTGTAAACACAAACATCTGTATCTAGATAATGGTTTTATATTACTGATCAGACCTTTGACTTTACGACTCAGTGAAGGATTTTATTTTGAAACTTGGAGGAGGACTTTATTTTGAAACTTTGTGAACTGCTGCAGCTTAGAGCTCTGAGAGCTGAACTCTGAAGTGAGAAGAATGTCTCTGCAGCTCTGCTGAGTTTGCAGCATCATAAATGCTTCTGTTCTAACCTGGTTAGATCACCGTGGTAACTGATGCTGAGGTCACCATGGTAACTGATACTTAACACGTCACCTGGTCTGGAGCAGGTTGTGTTCAGAGTTTCGGATTAAATTCTTTCCTGATGATCTTCTTTATGAGTCACACAGATTATAAACTGCGGTTGAACTTTATAGATGAAAAGTTTCTGATCTGTACGTTCGTACTTGACTGAATTAAACCGAATCACAGCAGCAAACTGTCACAGGAACCTTTAGTGATGCAGAAAGTCATTTTGTACCTCTGATACTACAGGTCAGAAGACTGATTTAGAAATTTCTAAAAAATAAAGACACAGACAGACAGAGACACTGGCTGTCAGATGACAGGCTGACAGACTGACTGACCTCGGTGTATCTCTTGTTGTTGGTCAGGTGAACCACCAGCAGCAGCTGCAGGTAAGCTTCCACCTCAGGCAGCAGAGGAGCCGACGCTGCTTTACCTGTCCTGGGACGAAACTGGACGTCTCCGTCCGCCGTCTCCATCGGCTGACAGATAGACAGACAGACGAATCAGAACTGATCATTCATCACGTTTCCTCATTTAAAAATCTGTCATCTGTTTGTAGAAAAGAAATATATTTAATGATGAACAATCTATCAGCTGACTGATAGTTTCAGGACTAAGCAATGAGCATATTTCATCTTTATGTCTAGACTGAACAATAACTTAGAGCAATAATCAATACTAAAATCAATCAGTGACCATGAGGGGGACCCTCACCTCCTCCAGGAAGCCGAGCAGGAAGTCTCTGGTGGCCGTGTTGTTGGTGAAGAAGCCAAAAATGGCTTTATGCAGCACGTTGGTGTTGAGACGGCGGCTGGTGGACGGTAACGCTCGGAGAGCCCGGAGGACAAAGCGAGGCTCTTTCCCCGACACCGCCTTCTCAATCTGCTTCACATGCTCCTTAATGTCTGAGGAGGAGGAGGAGGAGGAGGAGGAGGAAGAGGAGGAGCAGGTGATCAACAGATTGATCAATAATGAAAATAATCATTACAGGAAAGACCTAAGAAAAAGAAGGTTCACACATTTTTGGACCTATTGTTCAACTGACAAGAATGTGTGATGATTGATTAATCAATTATTGTTTAGTCTCAATAATCATTACAGGAAAAAGTTGATTAAAAAAAGATCCAAAAACAGGTCCAGACGTGTGGAGCACACAGACGTTTTAACAGTTATTAAGATGTTTACAGTTTCAATGATCTGATGTAAATTTGGACACTTTATTGTTACACTGTAACACATCCTGCCTCCATTACTCCACTCCGTGTTTACACACAAATATAAATATATATACTGCCAATATAGAATATTGACTGATGTATAGTTATCAGTCGAGCCCTAATGTCTAGATTATGTTCACCACTTAACCTTGATGTCTGTTTCTGACAAAAAAACCAAATGATTAAATAATGATTTAAACCAAATATCAATCAACCAAACTCCATAGGAGAAATCAGCTGTTTTATCTTACAGGACACAGGAGTTGTTGGTCTACTGCTCTAAGTTTGTTTTTGTGTAACTTTGGTGTGTTAAAGGGTTCAGATCCACTGAAGTCTCACAAACACACCAACAGATGGAGGCAGCAGCAGACCAACAACTCCTGTCTTCTGTGACCTAAAATCACTGATTTTTCCTCTGGAGTTTGGTTGAGTGATACTTATATAACGGTGGTTTCCTGTCAAGTCTGTCTGACAGAAAAGTAAAGTGAAGAAAATATTCTAAATATAACAAACACTTGATACTGATTTTTTAAAGGTGGACTGTTTTTTTTTTTAACAAGCTAGCTGCAGCTAGCTGCTGCGCAGCGCTGTTAGCCTGCTTGTTAGCCGGTGATGCTAGCATGTTGACAGCCGCTGTCTGAACCGGACAGACAGTGGTCCGGCTCGTGTACGGGACTCTCCCGGTGGTTTTTCCGGTCTTTGTGTGAGCCGGTCTTTGAGTGAGCCGGTCTTACCGTCCAGGGTCAGGCTGTCCAGCTCTTTGGGGGCTTTAGCTGCGTTAGCCGCCTCCTCCTCCGGCATCTCCACGTCCTGCGGCTCCGGGCCCGGCTCCTTCGGCTTCTCGGTTTTAGAGTCCCGGTCTCGGCCTCCCGCTTTGTCCCGCCGCTTGGCCGCCGATGTCTCCTTCATGATGTCTCACAGTCCACAAACCGGAGTAAACAAGTTAAATAGGTCTCAAAGCTGCCGAGTCACTTCAGTCTGCTCGCTGCTTCGCTTCTACAATGACTGGCAACTATTTTGAAACGCAAAGGATTGTGGGATGTCCAAGATTTTAGAAACTCTCGCGAGATTTAAAGGCGTTGTCTCTTCGTTGGCCTCGTAAGTACAAATTAATGCCATTTAATAACGTGACAGTTGCTGTGGTTCAGGTGTGTTCAGGTTTAAGGTCAGAAAACACCTGGTGAGAGTTAAATAAAGATCAGGTTTGGGGTTAACATGATCAACACTCGCGAGATCTTTCCCGGGACGATGATCGCAGAACCTACAGAGCAGCTAATCGATAACAGATGGATCGATTCTTGTTTTCTGTGACACGTTATTAAATTATTCTTTTACAGAATTTATCTGTTTTATGTCACTCATTTACTCCACAGGCGTCATGTTCGATTCAGTGTGTTTTATTTTGTTATTGTTGTTGTTTTGTGAATATTTGCACACGTCAATTTAAATTAAATTTTTGGAATTTTTTATTTTTTTAGACAAATTACAATATTTTGTCCTCTGTCATTTTAAAAAAAAGTTTTTATATGACGTAATTTACTCATTTTTATTTTTCCTTATTTTCTCCGTACTGTTGTATTCAGAGTGTCAAAATGAAACCAGTAAAAACAAAGGTGACTTATTTCCTCAATAACTACTAACTAATCAATAAAAAACAAAACAACAACAACAACAACAAAAAACTTCAGATAAACACACATTCTGCTGTGACGTATAAGAGCCACAGGAGGGCGCCAGTGTCAGACTCTTCTCTGTGATCTTCAGAAACAACCTCACAGGAGTTCAGTTAAACAAGAAAAACTCGGATGGATTGAAAATGTTTAGAAGGTCATAAAACAGAAAAAAGTACAATTAAATGAAAACAAACAAAAAACAAACCTAATAAACAATCAATCACAGTAATAGATAAAGTTCTAATAATCAGCTCATAAACAGATTAATCAAATGTTTGTTTTATAGAAACCTCATTAAGATTTCTGATCATTTTAGTTCAACTCGACTTTTAACGGCTGCAGGAGCGTCACTGACCACCGATAATAAATATTATTGATATCATGATCACACTTAATTATCTCATAATATGTAAAATGTTCAATAACTCTTAAAGATACAAAATAAATTTGTCAGAGTCTGCAGCTGATGGACAACATGAAGACAGACAGACAGACAGACAGCAGCGTCCTCTGGTGGACAGAACACATCACAACACTGATGGAAATAATAGACATGAAAGATGTTTCTGTTTGTTTGAGATGAAACAAAATAAAAACATTTTATCACAAATAACAGAACAAATGTAACAGATCTGATCATTTTCGTAACATGAACTCTCATAATCACATAATAATGATACAAAATTAATTAATAAATAATAAGAGAAAAAAACATAAATCATACGAAATAAAAAAATATGTGCAAAACTATGACATATATAAATAGATTATTTAATTTAAGCTAATTTATTATATAAAAAATATATAGAATAATACTAAACAATAATACAAAAAATGACAAAATAAGTCAAATAAAATGGCTGAAAGTATAAAAAGCAAATCTTAAACAAACAAACAAACAAAATAAATAAATAAATATCGATATTTAATTATCTTCAGTAAAATTAACTTTTCAACTGTTGTTTTTTGGAGAATATCGACTGAATATATAAAAACAGAATCAATAAACATTTTCTTTCCATCCCTGAGTTCTGTCTGTCAGGTCCAGCTCTCCACCAATCAGAGAGAAGAACAGTGAGTTGCCTGACAGTCAGACTGAGGGAGAAATAAACCCACAAGGCGCCTCTTCACACTTGTTTATTTGTTTGTTTATTGTTTTTAAAAGTGAATCATTCCTGACAATTATTTTTTTTCTAAAACATCATAAAGTTTGACATTTGATTGTGACGTGTTTCCGGTGTGTTTTTCGTCAGGTGACAGGTGTCGGGTGGGCGGGGCTTGCTTGCAGCTCGTGCTGTCTGTTCTCTGCTGATAGCGCTCGTGCTGTCAGGCAGAGACAGGAGCACGTGCAGACATGACTCTTCACAAACACCATGAAGGAGAAGAAGAAGGAGGAGGATGAAGATGATGATGAGGAGGGTTTGATCTTCTTCTTCGTTGTTTTGTTTTTTTATAAAATGTCTCTGAGAAGCTGCAGCTCTGCTGGTCTCTGTTCTGGTTTTACTGGTTCCAGTTTTTCCGCTGAGCTTCATTAAGTGACCCGCTGCTGCTGCTGGTGACACACACACAGAGACACACACGGTGAGTAACACACACACACACACACACACACCCACACACACAAACACACACACAAACACACACACAGAAATAATATACTGTAATATAATCCGATATCATGTAATGTAACATAATAAAATATATAATATAATATAATATAATATAATATAATAATGTGATGTAACACGTTATAATGTAATGTAATATAAAGTATAACAGGGCTGAATAATTCATAAAATTTTATTGAAATCATAATATTATCTACTGACATTTTAAAATCACAGGAGGAACAATAACAATATTTGAGAAAAACTCAGTTTTTATTTGTTTGTAAAATGATTTTGTTGCTGCGGAGACGTGTTGACCTTCACATCAGAAGAAAACTTCTCTGCAGGGCTGCAACTTATGATTATTTTCATGATCAATTAATCAGTTAACAATCATTTTTATGATTAATTGATTACTTGTTGGTCCATAAATTCTGTCACAATCTTGTTCATTGAAAAAAGATCCAAACATGAAAAAAAGACACTTTGCCTGTTTTCACGTGTGGATCGATTTTTCAACTAGTGATCAATCTGACAATAATTTTCTCCACTAATCAATTAGTTGTTTGGTTCATAAAAAAGTCAGAAAATGTCTCTCAAAACCTATTTTAATGAATCCAAATTTTACATAATAAAAACACAAATAATACAAAGCTTACCAGTATAATAACAACAACACAGACATTATTTGGACAAAGTTTCTCATTTTAATGACTTACAGGATTTTTTTAATATAAATATGTTTCCATGGATACAGATGTATGTAGACATTGATCTGTGTGTGTGTGTGTGTGTGTGTGTGTGTTCACACACTTCACTGATAAAACAGAATTCTAACATATTTAAGAGAAACATCACAGTTTTTATATCACGTCAACGCCTCCGTCTGTCTCTCTGCTGACTTGTTGACTTGTCCGTCTCAACTCTGGACTTGGGACTTGATTGTCTGCCTTCACTAAAGACTTGTCTGTGTGGACTCAGGACTTGAGCCTTGTGACTTGCTAACAATGACTCGGTCCCACCTCTGGATCAGTGCATCGATCTTGTTACTATGGAAACCTCAGTAACCAATGAAATCATTTTGTTGTTTTGATGATGAAAATCTTCCTGAACTCAGACGTCACGTTTCAACATGTTTTCATACCAGTTTTAATTATTAAATAGTTATTAGTTATTTATCAGCAGTTTATTAGTTTGTTTCAGAGTAAAGTTGTTTCAAATGTAAATATTAACGAATATAAACGCAAATTAATTATTAAATCAGATTTAACAGTTTGAGCTGCAGATCTTTTTAACAAAGTTTTCTCTGGCAGCTCCGCCCACTCCTCCGACATCACTGGAGGAGACGACCCCCTGAAGAGGAGGAGGAGCGTTTGAGCAGGATGCTGCCACAGACCACCGACGGACAAATCAAGAAAAGACCTGAAGAAGAAAAAGAAGAAAAAGTGGAGGAACAGTCTCCTCCTCTTCCTCCCGTTACCATGCCAACCTCAGAGAACCCTCCGGCCAATCAGGACATGAGCTCAGACTCGGGGGAGGAGACGTCGGCCACGCTGTCGGATTCCAACAGGGAGGTGTTACTATGGCAACAGAGGGAGAAGGAGGAGGAGCGCGATGAAGAGGAGACGCAGGCGGTGGCGTCGTCTCCCGACGGACGATTCCTCAAGTTCAACATCGAGATCGGACGAGGTTCCTTCAAGACGGTTTACAAAGGACTGGACACGGAGACCACGGTGGAGGTGGCCTGGTGTGAGCTCCAGGTAACACACACACCTGTTACACACCTGTTACACATCTGTTACACACCTGTTACACACACCTGTTACACAACTGTACACACACCTGTTACACATCTGTACACACACCTGTTACACATCTGTACACACACCTGTTACACACACCTGTTACACACACCTGTTACACAACTGTACACACACCTGTTACACATCTGTACACACACCTGTTACACACCTGTTACACATCTGTTACACACACACCTGTTACACAACTGTACACACACCTGTTACACACCTGTACACACATCTGTACACACACCTGTTACACACACCTGTTACACAACTGTACACACACCTGTTACACATCTGTACACACATCTGTACACACACCTGTTACACACTTGTTACACATCTGTACACACATCTGTTACACATCTGTACACACACCTGTTACACACCTGTTACACATCTGTACACACACCTGTTACACACTTGTTACACATCTGTACACACACCTGTTACACATCTGTACACACACCTGTTACACATCTGTACACACATCTGTACACACACCTGTTACACACTTGTTACACATCTGTACACACACCTGTTACACATCTGTACACACACCTGTTACACAGCTGTTACACACCTGTATACTTATGTATCAGTATTGGATAGAACCTTTAGAGAAGGTTCTGGGTAGAACTAATACACCACAGAAGGGTTCTCCATAGAACCTCTCATAGGATGTTCTGTCTGCGTACGTGCGTGCATGTGTGTGCGCGCTCTTAATAAGCTTTTATTTAAAGTCAGCCATCGTCATGGTAACGTTCTCTGTGATGGAGGAACATGGATCAGAGCAGATTAAACCAACAGACCCAACAGGAAATACACATTAATTTATAAAGAACTTTTCAAAATAAAAGTTCTGACATCAAACCCCACAAAATAAACAGAAATCTTTTTCTTCCTTTGAGTTAAAATCTGATCTGCTCAGTGTGTGTGTGTGTGTGTGTGTGTGTGTGTGTGTGTGTGTGTTATCTGAGGTCACAGAGAGACTGTATAGTTTTATTGGACGGTGACTCTGAGCTCTGATTGGCTCAGAATGAGGAAGCTCAGTGATAACTGAAACATTTATGACTCTTTCAGAGTGAATATTTAACACAGACACAAATATTTCTGTACTTTAACTTCAGCAAGAAGACTTTTACTTAAGTCCAGACGTGGGAAGTAACTAAGTACTAATACTTTGTTATTGACATCTGAACACAAATATCTGAACTTTCTCCTCCTCACATTTTCTTTCCTTTTTTGTTATCAACTGTTTTATTAGTATGAAGAGGAAACAAACAACATACAAAAACAAATACAGACTTTTTAAATTAACAAGCACCAGCTCTGTGCTGGTGATGATCTTTTTGTGTTGGAGAAACTGGCTTCCCTGAGGATGTCTTCTGGATGTCAAATAATTACGTCATTACAACGTATTTTCATCCATACAACGTCCAGGAAAGACGTATAAAAAACTTTCATTCTGGCCTCCCTGAGGACGTCCACAGGACGTGTAAGATGTCTAGAGATAACATCTTTTTGACATCTTTTGGACAACGTTCAGTAGGACACCGGTACACACACCTGTTGCACACCTGTTACACACACCTTAGATAACACTACGTTAGGGGCGGAGGTTTAGCTCAGTTGGTAGAGCGTCCGCCCCATGTATGGAGGCTGTTAGTCCTCTGCAGCAGCCGCTGGTTCGACTCCCGCCTTCGGCCCTTTGCTGCGTGTCATCCCCTCTCTCTCTCTGCCCTGTTTCCTGTCTATCTTCAGCTGTCACTGTCAATAAAGGCACAAAAGCCCAAAAATATAACTTAAAAAAGACACTACGTTAAAGACGTAACAAACATGAGACTTTGCTCCTGTTTTATTATTTTTATTGTTTTTCACTGTTTTTATGGTTTATTTTATGTTTTATGATTATTTATGTACAGCACTTTGTTTTCAGCTGTGGTTGTTTTAAAGTGCTTTATAAATAAAGTTAAAAAAAAAACAGAGATGGAGACTCTGGTGGAGAAAAGATGAGGTTCTATAGGTACATATACCTAGAACCATCTTTTTAAGGTTTCACCCAGAACCTCCTATGACAGGTTCTACAGAGAACCTGTCTATGGTGTAATAGTTCCACCCAGAACCCTGTCTGGGGGTTCTATCCAGAACTGTTCCACCCTCTAACGGTGCCCAGAAGTTCTACTGAGAACTCTTTTTTATTCCATGGGTTTTATGTAGAACACAGTTGGGGGGTTCTACTGAGAACCTTTTAAGAGTTTTATTTTGAACTCACCTGCAGGGTTCTGTTGGGGATCCTTTTATATGGTAAGAGTTTCATATAGAACCCACTCAGAGTTCGACTGAGAACCTTTTTATGTTATGGTCCAAAGAACGCTTGACGAAAGAGTTCTTCAAGGATTTCAACAATCCTTAAAGAACTTTCCTTTCAAGGGTTCCTAAGGAATCTTCAGTCTTAAACAGAACCCTTTCTTCAACAAAGGGTTCTCCACAAGCAAATGTTTAGGACCTGGATAGAACCTGTGCCCCTCAGGAGGAACCCTTTTGGAAGAGTGTAGGGTTTTCAGTTTTACCCAAACTGTGTGTGTGTGTGTGTGTGTGTGTGTGTGTGTGTGTGTGTGTGTGTGTGTGTGTGTGATAACATGTCAGCAGTGACTCAGCAGTTTGTTTTTCCGTACAGAGAATCTGATTGGACAGACGGCTGCTGGTTAATGTTGATAACAGGACACACACACACACACACACACGCACACACACACACACACACACACACCGTTAATGAGGTCAAAGGTCAGCTCTTCTCTGTGATGAACTTCCTGTTGTGTGTTTATGGTTCTTAACCTGCGGATCGAGGACCTTCAGAGGTCCCCAGATGAAACATTTAAATGATCAATATGCTGTATTAATATTTATTGATATTTTCTGAATCACCTGATGATGATTTGTTACATTGATGATTTGTTTATTTTATTTTTATTTGGTTTGTTGTTTGTAACGATGTCATTTGGTTTTAATTAATTCTGTCTAATCACAAAATGAGTCACAGTTGTTTGTTGTTGTTGTTTGTTTAGTTCATGTTTTTATTTTCCAGATGATTTTATTCATTTGAACCAAAGTGAATCTTTGTTCTTTTTTTTTAATTTATTGTTCAAAACTTAAAACATGTTTTTGTCCAAAAGATTTCAAGTTAAACTTTATTAGTTTGAACATTTTCACTTGTAATTAATCAGTTAACTTTATTCTTCTCCTGACAAACAACAAACAAACAAACCTCTGAGAACATAAAGGGAATGACTAGAACCATAAAGGGTTCTTTGGATGAAAATGATTCTTAATGAAACTTTTAGTCTTACAAAGAAAACTTGATGAGGCATTTCTTCAACAAAGGTTCTTCAGCAGCAAATGGTTCTTGGCAGAACCGCAGCCTTTCATGAAGAACCCATTTGGAACCCTTATCTGTAAGAGTGTGTGTGTGTGTGTGTGTGTGTGTGTGTGTTCTGCTGAGTTCCCATGATGCTCTGCAGTAATATGAGACGTTCGTGTGTTATCATGTCAGCAGATCGTCAGCTGCCTGTTGTTGCTGTCAGAAGTGTTTCTCAGGTGTTTCATGTGTTCTATCAGTTTGTTGATTCATTGATTGATTAATTAATTGATTAATTAATGTATTGATTGATCCTTTTGAACCCTTCAGACTCATCGTCTGAACAAGGCGGAGCGGCAGAGGTTCAATGAGGAGGTGGAGATGCTCAAAGCTCTGCAGCATCCAAACATCGTCAGATTCTTTGACTCCTGGAAGTCGATGCTCAGGGGCCACAAATGCACCATCCTGGTGACGGAGCTCATGACGTCAGGGACCCTGAAGACGTGAGTCCACAACAGAAACACAGAACCTGTTCTCCTTCTGGTTTGCAGCATTTATCTTCATGTTTGTAAAATGTATTTTCACCCTAAAACACGTTTCTGTCCAACTTCTGTCACGAGTTCAGATAAACTAAACCTGAGACATCTGAAGTGTCACAGCAGCAACAGGAAGCACGAGAACATGTTCAGATACTCGGGTTTACTTTTTACCTTCTGACACATCTAGTTCCTGAACGCCCCACACTCAGATTAGATCCTGAACGCCCCACACTCAGATTAGATCCTGAACGCCCCACACTCAGATTAGATCCTGAACGCCCCACACTCATTTTAGTCCTTGAACACACCACAACTTTTTAGCCCTGAATGTCCCACGACATTTTAGTTCCTAAATGCCCCACACTCACTTTAGTTCCGGAATGTACCACACTCAATTAAGTTCTTGAATGCCCCACGCACAGTTAGTTCCTGAATGCCTCACCCTAATTTGAGTTTCTTGAAATCACCAGCTCTGGGCTGTATAGCCCTTCAGGTACCCGCGCAGGTATCAGACTCACCTGTATGTGTCGTTTAACCCTTCAGGTACCCGCGCAGGTATCAGACTCACCTGTATGTGTCGTTTAACCCTTCAGGTACCTGCGCAGGTTCCGTCAGATGAAGTTGAAGCTCCTGCAGCGTTGGAGCTTTCAGATCCTGAAGGGGCTTCAGTTCCTTCATTCCCGCTGCCCCCCCATTCTGCACCGAGACCTCAAGTGTGACAACGTCTTCATCACTGGACCCACCGCCTCCGTCAAGATCGGAGACCTGGGCCTCGCCACACTCAAGAAGGCCTCCTTCGCTAAGAGCGTCATCGGTAAGAGCATGGCGAGTACGGAGAGCCGGCCGGGTCAGAAATGTTGAGTTAAACCTGCTGAAATTAAACGATTGTACTTTTGAATAAATCCAGACAGGAAGCTGATAGCAGTTAGCTGTTAGCTGTTAGCAGTTAGCTGTTAGCAGTTAGCTGTTAGCAGTTAGCTGTTAGCTGTTAGCTGGGATTGTTTCTGTTCCTTCATGTTGTGACTGGTGATGCGTTCAGGGACCCCGGAGTTCATGGCTCCAGAGATGTATGAGGAGAAGTACGACGAGGCTGTGGATGTTTACGCCTTCGGCATGTGCATCCTGGAGATGGCGACGTCAGAGTATCCGTATTCTGAGTGTCAGAACGCCGCCCAGATCTACCGTAAAGTCACCAATGTAAGGCTCCGCCCACCTGAGTGCCGTCCACTTCCTGTCCGTGTCCAGATGTTTGACTGTGTGTGTTTGTGTCTCAGGGAATCAAACCGGACAGTTTCGCCAAAGTCAAAGTTCCTGAGTTGAAGGAGATCATTGAAGGCTGCATCAGAACCAACAGCAGCGAGAGGTAAACCGACCAATCACAACGCAGCACTGAGAGGTATCTGTCACACCTGCAGCTCACTGACTGAAGCAGCTCCACCTGCTGGACGTTCTGAGTCACTGCAATACTACAATAACTGAACTAAAATTAACATTTCAAATAATTAAACTTGTAAACTTTATTTTGTATCAGCTAACACGCAGCGTTCCCATAACAGTCCCAAAATGTTCCTTTCAGGTTTTTTATTTAGGAACCTTCCCACAACACTGTAAAAACTGCAAATATATATTTTTTTAACAACTGAGGGTCGATAAGGGCCAAGGGTAATTGAGGGTAGATAAATATGTGGCAGGGATCAGGAGGCAGGCAGACGGCTGGCGGGTGGATGGCTTGTGGGCAGGTGGAGGTTAGGAGGTGGATGGCTGATGGCTGACAGGTGGGCAGGGCCACACTCAGGCTTCAGCTCTGTGGATCACATGATGATGATCCGTCTCTCGGTCACTTCTGCAGGTTCACAGTTCAGGACCTGCTGGATCACCGGTTCTTCCAGGAGCAGCTCGGCGTCCATGTGGATCTCGCCGAGGACGACGACGGCGTGAAGGCGGCGCTGAAGCTCTGGCTCCGGATGGACCACAACAAGAAGCTGCACGGGAAATACAAAGACAACAACGCCATCGAGTTCCTGTTCGAGCTGTACAAAGACATCCCCGAGGAGGTCGCCCAGGAAATGGTACCTGCCTGATGACATCACACTGATGACATCACCTGGCAGGCTGGCGGTGGGTCTAACCTGTCTGTCTGTCTGTGTCTCAGGTGGTGCTGGGCTTTGTGTGTGAGGCCGACTACAAGCTGGTTGCCAAGGCAATCAGACACCGAGTGACGGCCATAAAGCGTCAGCGAGAGAAAAAGCGCCGCCTGCAGGAGGAAGCTCTGAACCGCCAGAAGGACATCGAGGAGGAGTCTGACCCCGCCCCCAAACCACCTGAACCAACCAATCAGAAGCCTCCTGCTGGTGGGAAGGCGGCCAATCAGGTGTGTTTGAAGCTGTTTGATAAACCAATCAGCTGATAATTAATTAGATTATTAATCAGAAATTGAAGTCATCTGTTTGTGTCCAAATTAAACTCACAGCTGGACTCAGCTGCTGGTTCAGCTCCCGCCACCGCCTGGATACAAGCCCCGCCCACGGTAACGGTGACATCATCGATAGTGTCATCCAGCAGCAGCCCAGTGGATTCTGGGATCAGCAGCGTCTCCAGCAGGACGGAAGGAGACGGAGACGAGGAGGACGACAAGATCGCCAAACACACCTCATACTCCTCGGCCACATGTCAGGAATTATTATTATTATTATTATTATTATTATTATTATTGTTATTATTATTATTCACGTCATGTCTCTGTCTTCTCTGGTTGCCATGGCAGCGGACTGTGAGATGGACACGTCCTTTAGCTCCTCTGGTGTCCTGGAGCAGCTAGAGGCCACGCCCCACCCTGTCACAAGCTCCGCCCCCCTCTCTTCTGTCCCCGCCTCTCCGGCTCAGGAAACCCCTCACCCTGAGGCTGCTCCTCCCCCTCAGAGGCGGGCTCAGTCCAAACCCCCGCCCCTCCCCGTGCTGCGCTTCCCCAAGGTGAGGAGGAGGCGGGGCTAATGTAGAGGTGTACAGGTAATAACTGTCTTATGACAGTTCAGAGACAGATCTCTGTCTCCCTCTGGGGGAGACCGAGCTGTCCTGACATCAGAGAGCTTTAGACCAATCAGAGATTCTCACTGACCACTGCAGCTGGTTCTCCCTTTGCATCATGGGAAATCTGACAGGTGATCTAAAGGAGACGTTGACTCAGGATCAGTTCAGTCCAACTCTTTGTTTGTGTCTCCAGAGCATCGCCGTGTCCATCAACGCAGAGCGTCCACTGTCAGAGTCCGTCTGCGGCTTCTCCTCACCTGTCGACAGGTAACACACATACACAGACACACAGAGACACACAGACACACACAGAGACACACACAGACACACAGACACACAGACACACACACAGAGACACACACAGAGACACACAGACACACACACAGAGACACAGAGACAGTTGACAGGCGTCCAGTAAAACAGGACGTTGTTTCATATTTGAATCTTTTAACCGTCTTCTGTCTCTTGTCCTCCTGTGTCTCCGTTTGCAGCTACGCCTCTGATGTGATGTCAGGTTTGAGTGACGGCAACGACGGCCAATCAGATAAGGGCAACCAGGAAGTGACCAAACGGGCGTCGATGAAGCAGTTCAGGAGGAGAGCGAGAGCTCGTCTGAAGATCACAGGGGTGAAAACCTCAAACTCCCCCATCATACGTTCATATATGACATAATAATATATAATGATGTATAATCTGTGTGTGTGTGTGTGTGTGTGTGTGTGTGTGTGTGTGTGTGTGTGTGTGTGTGTGTGTGTGTGTGTGTGTGTGTGTGTGTGTGTGTCTGTGTGTGTGTGTGTGTGTGTGTGTGTGTGTGTGTGTGTGTGCGTGGTGCGTTCAGGTGTCAGACATGGTGGACCGGGTGGTCGAGTGTCAGCTGCAGACTCACAACAGTAAGATGGTGACGTTTAAGTTTGACCTGGACGGAGACAATCCAGAGGACATCGCCTCTGTGATGGTGAGCTCCGACAGCCAATCAGAGCGCGGCGCTGCTGCAGTCCACGCGGTTACGTTCTGTGGTTCCCGTCACTGATTGGATGATAGGATTTGTTCTCTAAATTGAACTAATTATGTTCAGTTCAGGTTCAGGACTGAATCACAACGTGAGAACATTTTGTTCCTGCAGCACTCTGAGAACTAAAGGTACTAAAGGTTCTACTGAACCAGAACCCTAAAGGGTTCTTGAGCCTGTCCCCATAGGAGAACCCTTCCTGGTTCCTGGTAGAACTTTTCATAAGGGTTCCCTTTGGGAACCTTTCAGTAAGTTTTACCTAGAACCACCCAGAACCCTCTAGGAGAGGTTCTCCAGAGAACCCTTCTATGGTATAATGGTTCCACCCAGAACCCTCTCTGGGAGATCTATCTAGAACTGTTCCACTTTCTAAGGGTGCTAACAAGAACCCACTCAGGAGGTTCTACCAGGAACCATTTTATATTTGAAGGGTTTCATTTAGTGGATTCTACTGAGAACCGTTCTATATTAAGATTCTTCAAAGATTCCAACAATCCATGAAGAACTCTTTCTTCCAGAACTTATCTTTGTATGAGAAGGGTTCTTAATGGAAGCTTTGGCCTTAAAAAGAACTCTTGAAGAACCCTTTTTGCAAAAAAGGGTTCTTCAGAAACAAATGGTTCTTGGTAGAACCTCAGCCCTTCAGGCAGAACCCTTATTTCTGTGCATTTCAAGCACAGTAGTGAAACATGGCGACAGACGACAGACATCCAGAATCACTGATGTTCTCCAGTGGAACCTTCCTCCACTGGGAGGAACCCTGGGGTTGGTTCCTCCAGTTCTTTAATTTGACTTTATGTGTTTGTTTGTGTGTTCAGATCCACAGAGACTTCATCCTGCCGTCAGAGCGAGAAGGATTCATCCTCCGCATGTATGACATCATCAAGAGGGCGGAGTCTATGATGCGTCAACAGCAGCCGACCAACAGCGACAGATTATCTCAGCTGACGGCCGCCGCGCTGCCCGAGGCCACGGTGTGTGTGTCTGTGTGTCTGTGTGTGTCTGTGTGTGTGTGTCCTGTTTTGACTTTAAATTAATCGATGGAAGATCAATTTTCTGATTGATTTCTGATTATTTTGTCTTCAGCCGGTCCTGCCGGTCCAGGGTCTGTCCAGAAACCTGTCCTCGTCCTCTCTGCCCGGTGAGAAACACACCTGATCCTCTGCAGCAGGTTAAATAGTTCAAACTATTTGATGCTGCCAGTAAGAAATTTAAAAAAGGTCAAACTCAAAAAAATCAGCGTCAGTTTAAGTGTGCGAAGTATTTAGAATATTTTCACCTCTTTACCTTCCTGTCAGACAGGAAACCACCGATAAGATAAATATCAAACATCTGATAAACCATCGTGACAAAGTGTCACATCACCTCGTGTTATCTTGGTGGTTTACTGAGGTGAGATACACATGTCAAAACTGAAGAAATGAGAAATAAATTCATTTAGTCTGAGTTAACAGACCATCTTTTTTTATAACATATTTTTATTGAAGTTTTTTTTTTTTATTGTTTACCAACAGCTGACAAAACTTTTTTTTAAATAACTGAACAACAGGAGGACGAACACGTTTACTTTCTCTGACTGAGAGAAAATCTGATGTTTTCACATCACAGAAGATGCAGAAAGTGTTCAAACATGAGAATATCTGGTTATCTCTGATTGAGTCATAGGACGACCACCACAAACACAAACTATGAATATTTTACAGATGTTTTTCTGAGGGTTGGAGTCAGACCGGAGACACGCTGCTGTTTAACCACGTGTTTGTGTTTGTGTTTGTGTTTGTGTTTGTGTGACGTGTTTATTTCTGAGGATGCAGCCATGATGCAGGAGAGCAAAGTACGTCTGCAGTCTCGGAAAAAATGTGTCTTTCTCCTTTAAAATTTTCTGTCTTCCCATCAGACATTGCAGATCCTGACTCCTCCCCCTTGAAGGGCGTAGACTTCCACATAGACTCTGAGGCCACGCCCTCTGTCAGACCTCTGAGGTCACAGTCCTTCCACACCTCATCAGGTACACAAACACTTTCATCTGTTCGTTCATCCACAGATTCATTTATAAATTCAGTTTCAATAAATGGGTTCTTCTGGGTTCTGAAAGGAAGAGCCCAATATTAACATTAATGATGAATTAATCGATTATTATTAAAAAAATATACATTTGCTCATTTCAAATTAAACCAAATGTGTTTTTTGTACTTAAATATCAGATAACATGCGGTGCACACTCATAAAAATTATGTTTCAGATTTGATAGATTGAGTAATTTTTACTTGATTGATCAAATTCTGAAGGACTGATTAATTGATCATTGATTAATTGATTATCCCGTGTTAAAGCGTCTTGTTCTGTCTTCAGTAAATCGTGGCGTCCCTCAGGGAAGCGTCCTGGAGCCTCTGTTGTTTCTGTTAAACACATTTAAAGAAAATTGTTTCCGTGTTGGTAAATTGTCTTGTTCTCTGTCTTATCTTACCCCCCCCCCCCCCCCCCCCCCCCCCCCCCCCCCCCCCCCCATCCCCCCCCACCCCCCAGCCTCCTCCCATCAGCCCCCTCTATACCCCCTCCATTACCCCCACCCAGACTCTGCCCCTCCTCCTCAGTATCACCTCCCGTCTCCCCCCTACTCCCCCTACACTGCCGCCTTCCCCCCTCAGAGCTCCTCCACTGGTCTCCCCCGAGACCACAGTAACCCCTCCCTCCACAGCCCCACCTCTTCTTCCTCAGCTCCTCCTCCTCCTCCTCCTCCTCCTCCTCCTCCTCCTCACTGGCCACCTCCTGACCAGCCTCTCTTCTCTCTGGCCAACGTCCTCTCTCTGGCCATGAGTGTTGCCCAATCCTTCATGCCACCACCTGGGACCCCCAACCAGGGCTTTCACCCCCACCCATCGTTCCCCTCCCCCCAGACTCCCCTCACTCCACCCATGTCTCCATCCCTGGGCTCTAAGCTCCACCCTGCAGGCCACGCCCCCTTCTCTACTCCCTTCCCATCCTACAGCCCCCCTGCCCCTCAGATAGGCTCCGCCCCCAGCCCCCAGCAGGCGTCGGCGTCCGGACAGAGTGCGGACACACCTCGAGGACAGGTGAGCTTCTGTTACAACATGACACGGGCTTACCTGTGTACTGATGGTGCGTTCAGGAGCGCATCGAGTCATAACGTCATCCATCCATCAATCCATCCATTCATTCATTCATTAATTCATTCCATCCTCAGAGTCTTGTGCAGCTGATGATCGGTGCAGCTCCGCCCCCTCATGGTGAGTCCACATTTATCACTTCCTGTTCCATGACTGTCATGTCTTCTGCCCCCTGGTGGATCATCAGTGAACTGCAGGCAGCAGCCGGCCTCTGGGTGCAAAATCCAACATGGCCGCCTTCATCTAGTGACTCGCACGTTTTTGGCAGGAAGTCTTTAGTAATTTTGAAAAAGTTATAATAAAGTATAATAACAATCATGTTTTTCCTGATATGAATGTTTACTTTAGTGAAACGACCTGTTATTACTGAATATTTTACAGTAGAATCATGTTAAAACATCGTAATAGAACTTAATTTATTTATAAATATTCTGTTGAGTCTCATGATGCAACATGTTTTATTCCACCACGATCACAAATACAAACTAAGACTGAAATATCATCTTCAGATCGATCGAGAGCAGAGACTCATTTATGCAATATGCTCATTTTATCATCACGTTTCTGAGCGAGTAAAATCTCCTGCTAATCATTGATTTTCACCAAAACAATATTGATCAATTCAGTTTCCTGAGCTGTTTTTGTCGAACAAAATCTGAAATAAAATTCAAAATTAGAACCAAACCAAAAGTGAAATGTGCCAAATTCTCCCAAAGTCGTGAACCAGACTTGTTATTGTTTCTAAAATTCAAATTATTCTGATCATTTAATTTTCAAATCCATCCATCTTCTTCCACTTATCAAAATGTACCTTACAGCCATTATTAATATTATTATATATTATAATATAATATATATATTATAAGTTATTAATACTGAGGGAGAAAAGTAAAGGGACTAAAGTTGAACCCTGGTTTTATCTGTAAGTCCTGCTCTGATCCCGGCCAGCAGAAACATCTGATCAATCACTTATCGGGTCAGTATCATAAACTTTTTATTTTCAGCATCAATCAAAAATCCAGTGGTGGAATCCCATTGGCTGTTTGAGGAGGGACCCAGAATGATGCTAACTTCAGAGCTGGACTACAAAAATACATCATCTCTGCAGCTCTGAGCCAATAAAAATCAAGTTAACGATATAATCAGATCAAACCAAGTTTATTCATAAAGCACATTTAAAACTCAAGTCAAATAAATATAAGATGATCAACAGCAGGAAAGATCAGAAAAATACCATCTCACGCAGACGTGAATCAGGAACAGATCAAAAATGAAAATAAAACACAGTCAGAAATAAAACTTTAATGATTCTCAAAGAGAGAAAATTTAAAGTTCCTTCAGGGTGACGTTCAGAGAAACACTGAAAAATCATAATTTCTGTTTTCTTCTGAAACTTTATTAAAAATTCTTCTCATTCACATCCTGCTGACATCACAGTGACATCACAGTGACCTCACAGCAGTCTGAACAGATTCACTGATGGTTTATGTTGTTCACAGGTTCAGAGGTCGTCTCTGACTCCTCCTCCTCCTCCACCTCGTCCCCGCCTGTCTCCACCCCTCAGGACAGAGTAAGACACAAACTGAAATATGTTTTTTAAATATCAAATTAAACTTTGTTTGTATTGTTTTAATTTGACTATTTAATTCACTTTTTTCTGTTTTATTTTAAATGACTGCTGTATTTTTTTGTTATCAGGGATTAAAGTAAACGATAGAAAGTTAAAGTTATGATTAAAAGTTGAAATGATGAACGAGAGAAAAAAGATGTAACAAGAAGAAAAGACAAAATCAGATAATGAGAATTAAGATGAAAACTATCGAACAGTGAAACAACGTTAAGGACGTAACAGGACAAAAAATATGTTAAAAAACAACCTAAAACATGTAACATGACAAGAAGACATAAAAGACGATAATTAGGAGATAAAAGAGAACGTCACATAAAAAGTCAAAATGATGAATTAACAGTTGATAATTTTTTCCTCATTAATTAGTTGTGATGATGATATTTAGTCTTTATAATAAATAAAAATAACGAGCACCGTGTGATCGGATCTATAACTCTGATGATGATGATGATGGTCTTTCTCTTGTCCAGGTGTCCTCCCCCGTCCCCCCATCCCCCAGACTGTCCTCCAGACTGTCCCCCATACAGGAGGGTGAGACACAGATTTTAATGTCCTCATCTTCTCTCCTGTGGCGCCACCTTCAGGACGTTCTGACGTTCTTCTTCTGTTCCTCTTCCAGTGAAGAAAACTTCAGTCTTCTCCGTCGGTCGTTTCCAGGTGACGCCCTCTACAGACGTCCCTGCTGTCCATAATAACGAGCCACGCCCCCTCAACCAGGCCACACCCACTGCCCACTCCCCGCCTCCCTCCAGACCGGACCAATCAGAGAGCTCGGACAGTAGCAGCACAGAGGAGCAGAGCGAATCAGAGAGCAGCATCAGCACAGTGACCGTCTCCCCACCTGGACATCTTCCAGGTTACCATGACAACGCTGGAGGACAGGAGGAAGAGGAGAGGAGGAGGAGGAGGGGGAGTCGGAGGCTCAGCATCAGTCTGTGGGAGGGGTCACCCATCAACCCCGGGAACTTTGGCCAATCATGGAGCCGCTCAGCACCCTACATCAGCTCTGACGAATCAGAGAGCGAGAGCGAAGAGATGTGGGAGGAGCTACAGGAGCTCCGTCAGAGGTGAGATGATGATGATGATGATGATGATGATGATTTTCAGTGGGTTCTGTTACAGTTTCTCTGCTTCTAAAAATAAAATCATGTCGTCTGCACAGAGACATTTTGTGTTTGTTCAGTATTTCAGACGCCTGAAAAAAGTTTACATTATATTTAGAATATTTTCTCCTCTTTACCTTCCTGTCAGACAGACTTTTCTGTCAGAAAGTCACTGTTATATAAGACAGAAATCACTCAAACCAACCAACTGATAAATCATTTTAGTTGACAGAAGTCAGGAGTTGTTGTTCTGCTGCTGCCTCCATCTGTTAGTGTGTTTGTGTTGTTGTGAAACTTCAGTTAATCCAACAAAGTCACACTGCAAATAATCTGAACTGTAATAATGTAATATAATGTAATGTAATATAATGTAATGTAATATAATGTAATGTAATGTAATGTAATGTAATGTAATGTGATAATCCTGAGCTGCAGCCCTCGTTATCTCCAGTTTATCACAGAAATATTTAAAAAATATTAAAACGTCACAGATTTGAGGGGCGGAGTTTTAAAGATGTGTCTAAAAATATCCTGATGTATTTAATCACAGTCTGCATGATGATGTCATCGTTTCTCCTTGTTTTAGACTGAAGTTTATCCAGTTTTCAATAATCTATAACTTTCTCCAGTCGCACCTTTAAAACATAAATACATCTCAAATAAAACTCAGTCAGAGTTCAAATCAGCCAGTAAATCAGTTTGTCTCCGTCAGACTTTTCCTGCTGGACGTCTTTAAATCGTCTCTCTCCTCACAGACACCTGGCGGAGGTACACGACCTGCAGGCCAATCAGAAGCAAGAGATCGAGGACTTGTACCTGAGGATGGGTAAAGTCCCGCCCCCCGGTATCGTCTCTCCGGCCGCCATGTTGAACCACCGCCATCGGCGCCTCTCCAAGACGGGAAACTACCCACCGTCTCGCAAAAACAGCCTGCAGAGATTGGACGTGCCGCCCCCTGCAGGTGGGAGGAGACGCTGCAGCCTGAGAGACACTAATAAAGTTTCTAATAATAATAACAACATGAAATAAAAACAGGTGATGTTTGTGCTTCAGGCATCATGAGGAAGAGCTCGGTCAGCAGCAGCAGCAGTGGATCTCAGGAGAGAGCAGGGAAAGGCGTGACCTTTGCCCCCGAACACAACGTCATGGTGAGCTCATGATGTCAGAGGGAAACTTTAACAACATGTTTCAGCTGTGAAACTGAAACACAATCCGTCCAGACAACAACACAATGTCGTCACTGACAGACTCCAACTGTTAGTGAACAAACATTCATTTAATCTGAGTTCTGCAAAACTACGATTAAATACAGATTTAAAACTAACCAGAGTTTAATTAGAGCTGCATGATTCAAAGTTAATCTCAGTTTATTAAACTCAGGTTTAGAGAACAGGAGCTAATAAGAGGACAGAAATCTTCCAGCTGCTCAGTTTTCCTTCACAAAACATCGTGTTTGTTTGTTTGTGAGCTCAAAACAAAACAAAACAAAAAGTTAAGTTAGCTCACTCAGATGATAAATAAATGTTACATTATTTATCTAGAAATAAAATAAGTTTCACTGTGATTTAGCTCAATAAAAAGTAAAATGTGATGTTTTTAAGTTAGAGAAAAAATCATGTTGGAAAAAGTTTTAAAAAGAAGTTATGTTTACTTTTGAGTTAAAAACAAAATGTTTAAAATATTGTTTGTTAGCGAGCTACAAAGAAAAAATATTTTGTTAAAAAGTTTGTTTGTTTTCTCATCAGAAGTTCCCTTTAATTCAAGACTCTCATCTAAAACCTGCTGTTTTATGAAAAATTACTTATTTATGTGTTTTAGTTTAAATTCAAATAAAATTGAATGTTTTGAATGTTGAAAGTTTGAGGGGGAAGAAAATTTTTTTTTTCTTTTTAATTGAATTCTGATGATAAACGAAGCTCAGTCTGTTTTCATCGACTGAATATTAATATTATTTATTAATTTTAAAATATTAAAATATTAAAAATAAATTTAATAAATCATGGTGCTAACGTTAGCTTCTTTAGCTAGCTGGCTACAGCTGATGACATTTGATTCATCAGAGTTTGATTACTTCTGTCTGAAATCAATAATCCAATGATTCATAAATCATTTTCAATTCTGTATCAGAGAAAAGTAACTAAAGTACTTAAGTACTTTGTTTAGGTTGATACTTTCTACTTTTCTCCATCTCAGAGGCAGTTATTCTACTTTTTACTCCATTACATTTACTTGTAACTTTAGTTACTTTTCAGTTCAGATGAATGTTACGCTCTGGAGAAAATAGAGGACTCTGATTGGCTGATGAGACGAGTCTGATTGAACTTTAATAATGTCAGCTGATCTCAGAGTAACCTTTGACCTTTGACCTTCCAGTGAGGGCGGAGCCACTGACGACATGAAGACGATGAAGAGTGATGATGAAGAGGAGAACACACACACACACACACTCACACACACACACACACACACGAGTCACTTTATGAGTTTGATTATTTTTCTGTTTAATCTCAACATTTTAACATTTCAGCACTTTAGTCAGAAAATATTGAACCTGACATAAGAAGACGTTCTATTAGAACCTGACGTGAGAACACGTTCTATTAGAACCTGACGTGAGAACACGTTCTATTAGAGCCTGACGTGAGAACACGTTCTATTAGAACCTGATGTGAGGACATGTTCTATTAGAACCTGACATGAGAACACGTTCTATTAGAGCCTGACATGAGAACACGTTCTATTAGAGCCTGATGTGAGAACATGTTCTATTAGAACCTGACATGAGAACACGTTCTATTAGAGCCTGACGTGAGAACACGTTCTATTAGAACCTGATGTGAGGACATGTTCTATTAGAACCTGACATGAGAACACGTTCTATTAGAGCCTGACGTGAGAACACGTTCTATTAGAGCCTGATGTGAGAACATGTTCTATTAGAGCCTGACATGAGAACACGTTCTATTAGA
>JAJHUR010085178.1:0-17629 GCA_027495735.1 Lutjanus campechanus | reverse complement strand
GGTGACAACTTTGACAACTTTAACAGAAGTGACAGTAAAACTCTGAAAACAGCATCATGAGTCACACACGTGTTCCAGTGTTCTACACGTCTGTCTGAGGACTTCAGGATTCTGAATTAGATCCAATAAAAAAAGAAAAACTTGGTTCTGTCCAGTTTTGTCACAAAGTGTCTGTGATGAACACGGCGGCCTGCAGGGGGCGCCAGCAGCAGGACGGATCATCCTGATCAGAGACGCAGGAGGAAACTGTTCTTATCTTATCGTGTGTGTGTGTGTGTGTGTGTGTGTGTGTGTGTGTGTGTGTGTGTGTGTGTGTGTGTTCAGGTGTGTCTCACCTGAGATCAAAGCCACAGGAAGCTGGAGGCGGGACTTTGTTTGTTTTTCTCAGACTTCTGCTGAAACGGTTCAACAACATCAGAGCTGATAAATCCGACTGCAGTGAAGTGTTCTCGTCCTGAAATACCACAGACACACGTTCTAGTTCTGCTGCATCACTGCTCACACTCTTCAGTGAAACGCTCAGGAGAACCCTTTTTGGTTCCTGTTAGAACCTTTCATAAAGGTTCCACATTGAATCCTGTCAGTGTTCTACCTCAAACCAAACACAAAGGGTTATACCAGGAACCATCACCCAGAACCTTCCACGAGATGTTCTACAGAGAACCCCTCTATAATGTAATGGTTCTACCCAAAACCCTCTCTGGATGTTCTATCCAGAACCCGTCCTCCCTCTAAGGGTTCCAACAAGAATCTACCAAGAACCTTTTAATATTCAAAAGGTTTATCCAGAACATACCCAGAGGTTCTACTGAGAACGTTTTTATATTACAAGAGTTTTATAAAGAACCTGTCAAGAAGATTCTACTGAGAACCTTTTTTATATTCTAAGGATTTATGTAGAACCCATTCAGAGGTACTATTGAGAACCTTTTTGTATTCTGAAGGTTCTATCTAGAACCCATCCAAAGGTTCTACTGAGAACCTTTTTATAATCCAAGAGTTTTATCTAGAACACGCTCAGGGGGTCTACTGAGAAACTTTTTATATTGTAAGCGTTTTATCTAGAACCCACTGAGAAGGTTCCACTGAGAACCTTTTTATATTTAGAGGGATTTATCTAGAACCCACTGAGAAGGTTCCACTGAGAACCTTTTTATATTTAGAGGGTTTTATCTAGAACCCACCAAGTTGTGTTTTGTGTTCGTTATTTTTCCAAAGCTGAAGTTTGACACGACTGTTCCAGCAGCTGAGAACCGCACACGTTCTCCACGACTTTCACTGTAAAAAGTAAAGTTCCATAAGAAGTGTAAACGTGGAGAGCTATGACCTTCTTATGACAGCTCACAGTCGGTGCTTCCTGTTCTGCTCCAGAACGTCAACAGATTCGTCTGTAAAAGTGCGACATGTTTTTTTTTAATCTCACAGTCACATGATGATAATAAATGCGGAGATTACAGCTGTTTATGATAACATATTGATCCTGATCATTTCAATATTTCATCATGAATGTAACAGAACTGTGTATTGATCAGTGTGATCAGTGTGATCAGTATGATCAGTATGATCAGTGTATGGTGGCCCTGCAGGGACAAACACAGTCAGACATGTTTGGATGAGAGTAACTTTCCACTGTCGAGATAAAAGATGTTTCACTGTTCAATCAGGTCAAATATTCACCTTCACCTGCAGCAGTTAAAAATCAACCACACACACACACACACACACACACACACACACACACACACGCACACACAGATAATAGAACAGGTGGATCAGCTCTCACCAGCTTCCTGTCGTCTGTTTCAGCCTCTTTTTATAAACTAGAACTCGACTGTCTGGTTCTCTTTATTGATCGGATCTTTCTGCTCGTTCTTTATTTGAGCAGAAACTCGGATCTTTGTCACTGTGCAGAAATACTCTGATACTCTGTAACAAGAAAAAAATAAAGTCCTGCATTCAAATCTTTATTGTTTATTATGGAGGATAATAACTATTTCTAATTAATTAGAAATAGAAAACGGCATCATGTTACTTTTAGCTCGTGATACAGGAGGATATTTTTACTGACAATAAAACATAAAAACAGACAGTTGACTTCATAAAAACATGACAAAATTAACTTGAGACAACTAAACATCCAAACACACAGTCAGCTTAAGTTTAAATTAGTTAACATTGTTTTGTCCACAGACATTCACACACACGTCACCTCAGTACAAATCCTTCACTGATTTGAGGATTACCCATAATCCTTCACTACCACCACTCAGAGCAGGTACAGATTAAGAACAGCTGACGACGTTCTTGTCCTGTGTGGCGGGATTTAACCCTGAATTTAATATGAATATTTTTAACTGTGCTACAAATGCAACATCACAACAGACTGAACTTTACAAACTGAGTCACACTGACGCACACAAACACAGGAACGTGTTTATGTGTTTCAGAAGGTACATCAACCAAATCTGCAATTTGTTAGAATGCACATGCAATTTATCACTTTATTCTGTCTGTCCAGCACATGCTGAACGTGCTGCAGGGATTAATGAGGTCTGGTTTGGGTCTGGTTCTGGGGTTGAGGTCACAGGGTGTCCACACACTTTTGACCACATTGTGTGTCATTTCTTTAGTGGAAAAATGAACTGACGTTGACCTCTGAGCCACAGACGAGTTCTGTGTTCCACATTTAAACTTTATCACTTTTCTTCCTCAGATAGTGTCAAATAACACACACCTGCCTGCCCATATAAGGAGCTTCCTTCCTTCCTGGTCAGAGCAGGAAACCGCTCCCCTGTTTGACTGATAACGCCGCTTGGCATCGTGGGTAACCAGGGAACACATGTGAGCCCTTATCAGCGGGCAGTCTGCAGCCTTATCGGCAGTTTGATGTTTCAGGTGTGGAGTTTTACTTTGAGTGAACCAGACGGCAGATGTGAGACTCAAACTAAAACTAAACCTGCAGCCTCGTTTCTCTCCGACTCTGACGTCACAGGACGGTGTGACGTCCACATACAGCAGCAGATATTTACACATAAAACCTTTACAAAGTGTGCAGACTTTCACTGTTTTCTGTTTGTTTGTTATCAGAGTCAGAAATACTTTTCAGGGGAAAATATTCACATCACAGATGCTCCAATTCAAGAACAGAAAAATATATATCACATAGAACAATTAGAAGAAAATATAAATCTACCACCAACCATACACAGAGACAAAATGACAACAAGAGATCAATCAAAATATCTACAGTAAGAGCATGTAATCATGTGTACTTTACTGTAGTATACAGTTATAGAGCAGCTATTTTTACAGGAAATAGAAGCAGAGATATAAAGAAATAATGTGCAAATATATATTTATATATCAGTGTCAACAGAAGGGTTATATGTGTCACAAACTGATTACTGCATTATTGATTCTGACTTTTACTTTTCAATTATATTGTGAAAATATATATTTTAAAAGATCAAACTCTTCCTTTTTAAACCTTGTGGACTTCTGCAGGAGGACGTCTCAGTCTTCTCCAGGAGACGTCCAGGGTTGGAGAATAAAACACCTCGACCATAAACTGGACTGGTCCACAAACACAGACGTCCTGAACAAGAAGGACCAGAGTCGTCTCCACCTGCTGAGGAGACTGAGGTCCTCTGGACTGTGCAGGACGGTGATTTTACGTCACTGTGGTCTGTGGACGCACCAAGAGGGACAGGAGCAGCTGGTGAAGACGGTCTATATTGTAGTAGAATGTAGATATTTTTATTATTCTCATAATTCTCTATGCTCATATCTTGAATTTCCCCCCGCGGATCAATAAAGTATTTCTGGTTCTGATTCTGAACCTGATCCTGGGTTTGATACGGCGGCGCTGACTGTTTTCAACCAAACCACAAAACACACTGAATATCATCATGGATTTATTGTTCAAAGTCTCTGAAAACACTGAAGTTCAGAGAAAAGTCACTTCCTGTAAGTAAGTGACTTCCTGTTTGTGGCTCTCAGCTCCAAACTCATTCTGCTACAGAATATTTAAAAACACAAATTCATGTTTCAAAGGTTCAATCTGTGTGTTGAGGTTTGAACTGTTCTGGCTCCTTATGACGGCAGAATCTTTACAAACCAATCAATCGATTGATTATTTGATTAATGGAGAAAATAATCATTAGTTCCAGATACAAAATAGTTTAAAATGAGCTCCGCCTCAGAAACTACAACAGTAAAATCCTGCTTTTACATTAATGACTGAGACACATTCATGAGATCAGACAGAAGGAAACAACATATTTTTAATATTTAAAGAACATTTTCCTGATTATATGTTGATAGAAGAACAAAGTGTTTGTATAAAACATGTCCTCACTACAGTTAAAGTCTCGTCATGTGAAGACTGATCTCTGTGTGCCTCAGATGTCTCACCTGAGCTGTGAAACGTAAAGCAGAGACCAGAAAACCGCAGCAGATGAAGCTTCTCTTAAAAGCCGACTGAAGTTCTCAGAAACACAGCAGGTGGTGCGTTTGAAGCTCAGGAAACTCTGCAGTATTTTTAGCTGCTATTGATGTACTTTCACGCGCAAAAAAAATTCACATACCTGGCTTTCACTTTCTGTCTCCGTACCTTCTGCTGTCATGAGTGGAAAAACCTTCTCCAGTGATGGAGAACGGTGAGACAGAGACGAAGGCAGCAGCGTCAGTGCTCCAAGAAAGATCAAAACCTGATATCTAAAAACATAAAACCTGTTTTATTCCACTAAATATCATGATGACTCTTCAGGGTTTCCACAGGTACAAAGTCTTAAAGGAGAAATCTGGCCTGTGATGATTAAACTAATCACAGGTCATTTCAGACAGGAAAAGTCATAAAACTGAATTTTCAGACAGAGAATTTTAGAAAGAGTCCAGCTAATGAACAACATGTTCAGCTCAGGAGTTTGTCAGCTCACTCTATTAGTTTTGACTTCACCTTCAGTTGAGTTCATTCATGTCTATCGCAGGGCTTCAGTGAGGGTGGAGAGGACCCTGAGGACCGGGTGGAGCTGAGACACGGAGCTGACAGACAGCTGCTCAGAGCTGAGGAGCTCTGCAGGAGAGAGTCGGTGTCAGACTGGAGCTTCTGGAGAAAGAAACACTGGAGTCACTGTGATGTCGGGGACTTTACTGACAGGAGGAGGAGCTCAGAGTGTGTTTCAAAGTTTTGGGATTAAAAAGTTGATTTGTTTTCTGTCTTGCATCTCAACCCATCTGCAGTAACGGTTTGGATTTAAACTTTTGAGATTAAAAAGCTCATTTATGTTTACTTTTGTTTGTCAAACTCTGCAGCAGCGAGTCACAGAGAAATAGTGAACCCTCGGACCAGCCAGATGAGAGCTCAGCACTGGTTTTTAAACTTAAAAAGATTAAAAAGTGGATTTATCTTCATGTTTGATTGTAAACACTGTTTACAGTCAGATAATAAGTCTCTCTGTCCATGTTGACTGATGACCAGAGGAGACGTGTTTAAAAGTCACGGAGTGAGAGTAAAGACAGAAGGGATGGAAAGGAAGGACACGACTTCTCTGGTAGGTACTGACACACAAATACACCGAGCCATGCTGAGCCTGAGATGAACTCTGGAGTGGAGACAAACGGGTCCGACTCACCTCCAACCTGGATCCTGCCGACCGCAGCCAACCTGCGATGAGCCTCCTTTCCTCCCTGAACAAGTGACACTGAGCTGATGAGTGTGCAGGAGAGCAGAGAGAAAGACGTTTTTAAAAGTCTCTTCATGTTCAGCTCTCTGTACTTTTATATCTTCACACTGAATCTTTATGTTTTTAAATGTAGTTTCTCTCCTCTGTCTCTGTTTGTTTCTGTCAGGTGTCTGTTTTATGACACACAGCTGATGTCTGTCGGTCTGAGCTCGCTCAAACTCGGTAAACTGTGCAGATAAAGCGTGTGGTGCTCGTCTGATAGGAGGAGCTCAGGACGGAGAAAACAAACTCAGATGAGACTCAACAATCAACTGTTTTACTTGCTGCAGCTTTAACCCCCGTCTTCTAATGAAGAAATACTTTGAAAGTGTTTTTTCATGTTGCACATGTACTTCAGATCTCTGCAGCCTCACCAGGTGACTTGACTGGTGCATCTATGACAACATCATCTGTGTAGATCTGATAAATGACATCTGAGCAGCCTGCAGGCAGGTCATTTATGAGCAGACTGAAAATCAGTGGGCCAAGCACTGACTCATGGGGAACCCCCACACTGTTGTTTAAAAGAGATGACTTTTGTTGGTCAACTTTCACACACTGCTCTTTTTTTAGGTTAAGAGAAACTGCCCCCATGACATTTCCCCGGTCCAAACAGAGCTTCACATCTTCAATGAAATAACGATCTGAAATTTCCATCAAATATTTTCATCGAGAGCCGGTTTGTTGCAGATGAAGGAGGTGCAGGAGCAGGTGACCCCCTGATTCAAAAACTGGCACACTGACTGCCTTTTTCAAATTATTTGCAGATTCACTGGTCCTAACAGATTCTTAATGAAACACATATCCAAATATAAATATGATCATTTCTTAATAACTTTAGGCAAATTTTGCTTCACTGCCCTCGTGGATACAGAACAGGTCTGGTGATTACACATTATTAGATAGTGTGCAGATGGAGAATCAAAGTTTTGGGTCAATTTTTCTATTGATTGTAAATAGTATGAATTAAATATACTGTTTATGGCTCCAACTCACTATTTAGACTGTGATATTCATTTTTAGACGTACAACTGCTCCTTTAAAAAGTCTAAAATCCAATAATCTGAGTTATTAAAAATAGTTTAAACACGATGTTGACAGGTCTTAAAATGCAAACTGTGCAGGCTGGTCATAATTTATCAGAGTATAATTTATGAGCTAATGTGGCTTCAACTCATCAAATAATTTTCTACTTTTTAAAGTAAAAAGTTAAAATAGTTTCTGCCAAGTAAATCAAAAAATCAGGCTCAGTATTTGGTTGAAGGATGCCGAACAAACACTGACCAGCGTTTTAATTTTCAATTTAATTTTCTGTCTTTAATCATTTTTAATTTTAACATTCATTCATTTTATTTTAAAGTCATTCTGGGACTCAGATCTTCTAAAAAGTACATTTCTGTCCTGACGTGGAAAATCTTAAGACGAGATCATGTGAAGAAGTTTGTTTTCCTGCTCAGAGGCAGATTTCTGCCCCGACGTCGACACCAGATGAGCTTCAGAGTATCGACTCACACTCGGTGTGACGGAGCGTGGAGGCGTGATGGGGGGGGGGGGGGGGGGGCACTCCCATGACTCACAGTTCACTGTTCACTCCCACACACTGATTTCTGACACATTCAAACTTGACAATTTTAACGGCACGTTTCTGTTTGGCCACAGATTTTCTGTTTTTTTCCTTTTTCTTGTTGCCTCAGAGGGAAACTCCCCTCAGACCTCCTCCACCCTCCTCCACCCTCCTTCATCTCTGGTGGTTTTCTCCTGTTTTTGAAGCAGCTCGTCTTCACTTTGGTGGAAAGTTTGTTAAACGTCTCCACTTAAATACAGACATATATGGTACTTTTTACTAACATGACGTATAATTAGAGGTTATAATAAAATTACTAGAAGAGATCACTCAGTGCAGATCTCTGCAGACAACAGATGATGTCACGGTGAAGCACCTACTGCAAAGCCACCTCAGATTGTTTTTGCCTCAGTTTTATTGTGTTTTTTTTTTTCTTTAATCTAGATTCATGCAAAGTTTTGAAGAAAGTGTTTTTGTAAAGAAGAGTCTCAGTTTTCTTTATTACAGATAATCTGAGTCCAATTAACTACAGGAAACAATAAACAGGACGATAACTACAAACTTCCTCATTTATTTATTTTTCATTTTGTGCATTTTGAACATTTGTGCAGAGCATTTTGTTAATTATTTTGATTTTTTTTACATATAGAACATGCTGAACATTTTGTTATTTATTGTGATAATTTTGTTATATATTTATTTATAATTTTTGTTATTTATTTAGAACATCTTTTATATATTTAGAACATTCTATATTATACTATTATACTAACTATATATTTAGTACATTATTTTGAACTAACTCACTTTTGGAACCAGACATATTTACATTATAGTTTATTAATATGGATTGTCCCTATCTATACCTGATAGATAGATAGATAGATAGATAGATAGATAGATAGATAGATAGATAGATAGATAGATAGATAGATAGATCAGTAATCACAATCCAACAATATAATATATATTATTCTAAAATGAGCCTTTCTGCATGACGAGTACTTTTACTTTTGATACTTTAAGTATATTTTGATCTTAATACTTTTATACTTTCACTTAAATAACATTTTGAAAGCAGGACTGCAGCAGATTAAATATAATATTTCTTCACTGTGAACTAAATGATCTGAGCTCCTCTTTGTAGTTTTCAGTCACATTTCATTCACCAGCAGAAGAAGATTCACTTTTCCATTTTCGTTGTTTTCGATTGTTTTTAAAGTGTCTCAGGGAAGTTTTGTGTCATGACAGAACAGAACTTTAAACAACAACAACAACAACAAACAGTCCTCTGCAGGTTCTTTCCATCATGTACAGTCTCCTCACACTCACACAAACCTCAACAACAGAAAGCGTCTCGTGTCAGTGAAGAAGAGTTCGTCTGTGGAAAGTGAGCTCTGCTCTGCTCTGTGGTCGGCAGCTTCTCTCTGTCGGTGGTCTGCTCACAAACAAGTTTCACTTTCCGTGCAGCATGTGAGGGAAGGTGACGCTCGGGAAACCCTGCAGACGCACTCAGAGGGTGACAGGGTGGAGGGTGGGTGGAGATACAGGGGGGGATACCATCATGGTGTCCCAGGGGGCCTCGGGGGATGTGAGGGGGGGAGTACAGGCCTCAACCTCTCTGACAAAGTTTAATCAGTCGCTGATTAAACTCAAATGCTCCATCAATTCTGCACAACTCTGCAATTTTATTCAGTCACTCAAAGTGTTTTGCAGGTGTGGGCGCCATATTTCAGATGTTCTATGAAGAATTTTATTGATTAAACTTCATGAAATGTAAATGATCAGACTGCACATCTCTGTAACACACCAGAGTCAGAACGATGATGAGCGCAGCTGCATTTTCAGATTCAAAACATGAAATAAAATCTATAAAAACATAATATAACATAAAATCCAGTGTTTAAAAGTGTCTGAAGTGACATTTTCCTGCTGGTTGATTCTGTTTGTCTGCAGGCTGTTAAACCGGCTCTGACCTGCATGAAGCCGTCGTCTCTGAGAAAATGACGAGCGGGCTGATTTGCATGCTGATGTTTCTAACAGTTAAACAGCTGCAGGGCAGCTGATGTTTGTTTTAGCTGAAAACCTGTCAGCAGAAGCTCCCACACACACTCGACACCACTCTTCACGCTGCAGACTCAAACAGTCGGCCATTCTGGGACATCTCATGTTTGACGTCTGCTCAGCGTGAGATGAGACGACAGATAACAGTCGGTGCTTCCAGTGAAGAGACTGGAGGGAGACTGGGAGCAGTGGGAAACATCTCAGACCAGAATCTCCTGAGGCCGAATTCACAAACACTCTGAGAACCCTGAGCTCCAAACAGCCTAAAAAACTTTTAGCAAAGAGTCAGAGCTTTGGAGGGATTTAAGAAAAGACCCAGAGGAGGAAGTGACAGAAACTTTTATCGTAGAGGAGACATGTTTGTTATGTACGACACGTGCTTTAAAAAAAGTATTCTTAGTGATACTGTGAGCAGAGCGGAGAGTGAATTTAAAAAAAGACGGTCACACTCAGAGGTGATATGATTTCATGAGCTTTTACCAAATAAACAAAAGGTTTTCAGCCATCCAGCCTCCATCAGTGTGAGTCTTCACTCACTGTTTAAATCATCAGTTACCAGGTGAGAGCAATTATTGATTAATGTGACCTCACATAGAACAGAACCACACAGAGTCAACTGACACACAGATGTTTTCAAAGTTATTGTGTTGAGCTGAGTCAGATTCTATATTCTGCTTTCTTTATGTCTTTTACATTGTTTTCATCTTGTTACGTTGTTTTTTCACGTTTGATATCTGGAGGCACGTATGACAGACGCTTTCATGACGGTTTGGACCCGTGCAACACGCTACAACTCACACAGGGTTCCTACACAGGTTATATCACCTAACACTGCACCAACCTTTCAAAATAAAGGATCTTCCCTGGTGATGTATGAATAAGCAGCAGTGAGCATTTTAGGAAACTACAACTAAAAGCTCTTCACTTTTCTTCATACATGTACCACACACGACAGAGCTCTAACTCAGGAGCAATATTAATATTTATAGCTTACTTTTAACTTTTACCATTTTCATATGTAAACATGAAACACTTTCTTATGTAAACAACAAACTACTTTTCAGCTTTTAGCTCCTTTCAGCATAAGTTCCTGAGTAAACAATGACACATTTTTCAAAACAGTCCTTTCAAAGAGTCTTTTCATCAATCAGCTGTTCTCCTCCTCCTCCTCTCTGTGAGGGATGGACTCGACCACCCAACCCTCCACCTGAGAGTGGACATTATTCTACAATAATACTCTACAAGCAAACCAGATACGCTGACGGCGTCCTGATTCTGGTGGTAAAGCATCTCTCAGACCCTGGAGTCAGCTGACTGCCGTCATGCTGGACCTCAGGTGTGACAGGTGCACATCAGGAGCAGTGTTTTCAGGTAAAGGTGTTTCAGGCGCCCCAGGAGTCAGTGAGAGATGATATCAGGGTGCTCCTGGGTGTGTTGATGATGTAGGACCTCAGTGTCCCTGCTGTCTCGAACATATCTTTGACCCACACCTGATCTCCAGGTTGCAGGTGCAACATGTCATGTGCTCGATGTCCACAATCATGGTTTTGTTGCTGTTTTTGTCTGTTGTCTTGTGGAGCGGTGCGGTCGGTCCTGAGGGTGAGATGAGGATCTCTGGATCTCTTGAGAAGACTCTTGATCGTCCTGACAGCCCGCTCAGTCTCCCCGCTGCGCTATGGGAAACAGGGACTGGATGTCACATGTCTGAAGCTCCAGTCCTTTGCAAACTTCCTGAAGGACTCGGTCCGTTATCCAAGTGAACTCCTTCTGGTGTCCTGTGATGTGCAAAGATAGATCTGACTTGAAGTGCTTGATCACTGCTTCCAGTGTCATGGGTGTTAGTTTGATGGGAACTAGGTAGCATCTTCTCCCTGATGTTTGTGGTGTCACAGTTCTGTCTGAGGCCCAGCCAACACTCTCTCCCTGCATTTTGTTTTTCCCAGGTGGACCTCGTTCAGCATGGGCAACAAGTCTGTTCTCTCAGTGGAGAACTTGGTCATCCCTCCACACAGAACGTCTTCAGCTGCAGGAGAACGGTGTCGTTGTCTTGATTTCTCTGAGCCTCTTTCCTGTAGCTGGCAGATTTGTGATGACGGAACCAACGTACAAGTTGATTTCCTCGTCTTACAGTCTGTCTGCCGTGTTGCTGACAGGAAGTCTGGACAGCACATCATTATAATGTCTTATCCGGCCTCATGTGAGGTGGTATAACCTCATAATTCTCATGCACAGATGTACGCGAGGTGAGATCACCTAAATATTAAATGTATGCAAGGTGAGAGTTCATCTCAGATCTTTGAGCCCAGCAAAGGAACTACAGACTCGTGGTCGGTCGGATGTGGAAGCTCAGCAAACTTCTCACAGGCCCATCGAGCTCTCGAACTGAGGATGAATCCAGCGTGGTGAGTGTTTCAGTATTCGGGTCATGCAGCAGCAGCAGCAGCCTCCAGACCCACATGTTGGACCCTCTCAGTCGGTCTCTAAGGGGACACGTTCTCTCCACCAGGTGAAGCAGGAACTTCCTGAGATGGTTCGTCATCCCAACCAATGCCCTAAATGACCTCCAATAATCTCCTTTACAATAACCTGTCGTTCTCCGCAGACAAACATGATTATTTTACAGTTTAGTCATTTTTATTGTCCCCATGCAGAGCAGATTTATTACCTCAAGAATTCCCAGAGAGTCCCAGCCTCCTGCTGACCCTGACAGACTTCATCCCACCTGTTCAACCAGCTGTCCAACCTTTGTTCTACTTTTTTGTGCCACACACACACACACACACACACACACACACACACACACACACACACACACACACACACACACACACACACACAGTTATAGTGACTCAGCAGAACGGCTCCTGCTCCCTGCTGACAGACAACATGACTGATGAAGACTAACCTGTAGCTGATGTGCAGCTTTAAGTCTGTTCACACTGGAAATGTGACATAAATAAACTCATATCAGACAGTAAACAGCATAAATATGGTGAAGTTTTGCTGCTGCTACAGCTACAAACAGGGGCGTACACACAGACAGTGTAGTACTGCTGGGGCCCCTGGGGTGGGGCCCCATAAAGAGAGACTGTGTTGGGCAGAGAATGGCCCTTGGAGTAAAAGTACAGACTTGAAAATCTTCTCATAAAAATACAAGTACCCAAAAAACTACTTAATTACAGTAATCTGAGTATTTGTAATTAGCAGATAAGCTTTTTTGCATGTTTGTCTGTCTGACAGATTTATTATCTGTGTGATTTATGTTTTCTGTCTGTCAGATAAGATTCACAGCCTGCAGGCGTCTCAGCACAAATTTAAAATATTATTTGGTGTCAAAACAGTCTGGATGAAGTGTCTCAGTGGGAATATCACAACGCCGGCGTCAGCGTTTAACAGACGATCATGTGACCTCCAACCCTGCGTGTGTGAGCAGCAGGTGGGTTCTACAGTTTGTTCTCAGAATAACGTCATCAAGAGGAACCTCTGGGTTCTGTTCAGAAATAAAATCATTTACAGATGAAGATTTTAAAAAAGAAGATGCAGGTCATAAACAGTGAGGAGGTTTCACAGTTTGACAGGAAGTCCTTCAGTCCTCTCTCATCACTGACCGTCCTGGACCATCTGCACCGTCTCAGCATGACTCAGCAGTCTGGACTGTTGGCATGACTCAGCAGAGAGTCACTGTGACTCGTCAGCATTTTTATTTATTTTATCAGCAAGAGAGAAAAAATCAGAGAAAAAAGTCTGTCCCTGACTAACATCTCTTTCAGTCAGATTCGGCCGTTCCTGTATCCGCAGAGGTGGAAAGTAACTAAGTACAAATACTTTATTTCTGTACTTAAGTAGATTTTTCAGGTATCTCTACTTTACCTGAGTATTTGTATCTGTTCTTTCTACTCCTCATATATCACACATGACAAATGTATAAAGAACAACCTCCGAGCTCCGAGTTAGCAGCTGGGATGCTAACGGTACGAATGTAAACATGCTAACAGCTGTTTCCTTTTCATCTGCAGTGATGTAATCATTTTAATGAGCTCACCTCCTGACGTTTCTCCTCGACACCAGTCTGCAGCAGCACCGTCGCTGCGTCCTGAGTTTAACGCCACACAAGGCGATAGTGATTGGTTTAAAGAAATACAAACAGGCAGCGACCCCTGTGAAGTAACCCCACGGCATTCTGGGAGGTGAATTTCCTGAGCGGTGCTCAACTTTCACCTGGTTTATCTGAGTTCAGCCTGGAAAACACGACGTGACGACGTGAGTTTGTTTGCCAGGTCGGACGTTCATCAAAGACCAAACTCCAGAGAGGCGACTGATCTGAGACCAGTCGACCTGCGGTTTGATCACACAAGGGTTTATGTCATCCCTATGAACGCCTTAATAACATATTAACAGTATAAGTTTATGTCATTAGTGGAACAAGATGAAGTTTAGGACCTTTAAATCACAGCGTCACACAAAGACGTGCACACCTCTGCTTCTGATCATGTTATTTTTGTATCATTAACTTTCTCAGGTGTTCTTTGACATAAAACCATCAGACTTACATGTTCTTCATGTAAATTTGTACTTTGGACGAACCATCATAACTTCTTCTAAGATTTAAAGACAAGAAAAATGTTCCAGGTACAGAAGCACGTCCTGAACCCGTGTCCTGTCCCCTCTCAGACCTCACATCTTAACTGTCAGGCCTGTATCCATGACAACAGCTGTCTCACCAGCTGGCTGCTCTAACTTCACCTTTTTAAAATCTATTTCACCACTCTGACCTTACTGTCAGACAGACTCATTGAGGTGAAACCGCTGGTATATAAGCTGAATATTTTTCTCTCCAGACCAAACTCCAGAAGTGAAATCAGTCATTTTACCTCAGGACACTGAGCTGTTAGTCTACTGCTCTGCATTCAACAGGAAAAGGGCAGGGACTTCTCAGAGAGCAGAACTGAGAAAAATGACTTGAAGGTTTTCTTGTTGTTGAGGCAGATAATTATATTTATATCTTTATATCAGGTTATTGTTTCTACATATTAATCCTGACCTCTGATTTGACCTTTGACCTTATTTGGAAGTTCCTGTTTTCTGCCTTTGCAGAGCGAACTAAAAAATATTGGTTCATACCAAAGCAAAAGGCAGAAACTTCCATTTTATCTGATAACTTTAACTTTCAATCAAATCCTCAGTCTGATAATGACGTCAAATGAAATGACACCTTTATTTAAAACATTTATCATTATTTTACGGTACACTTGTGATGTTCCAAGTAACTTTTAAAATGGTTTCAGTGGTTTTTGAGATGTTTCTGAGCATCTAAAGCTACAAACTACAACAGTTTAGAGAAGATATTTGTCCACATGACAAAGTCTTTAATGTCACAAAAAGTCATTTTTGACAAAAATAAATTTAGTCCCTTTCTCCTTTGTTGGGCACGGCTGCCTCGATCTGTTAGTATGTTTGTGTTGTGTTACTTCTGTGTCTTTAAAGTTTAGTTCAGGTTCACCAGAGATGGAGGCAGCAGTTAAACAGCAGCTGCTGTGTTCTGGAGGTAAAATTACTGTTTTTGTCAGAGGAGTTTGGTTGAGTGAGTGACAGAGAGCATATTTGGCCTTTTTCTATCAGAGAAGTCTGTCTGATATCAAAGTAAAGCAGAGAAAATATTATAAATACAGCGTACACTTCAACTGATACTGTTTTTTCTGACTGACTGTGTCCACAGCAGGATGTTGATTAACTTCCTACATCAGAACTCCTGCTGATCACCTGCTGCAGGTAAAACACTGACTGGATAAACACCTCATACAACAAAGTTTACACCACTGCAACACTGACGGATCCTCCAATATATGAAGGGCTTTTATTTTGAAGTGCTTCCTCTCCTGCAGCTGAATCAGCTGAAGAAGGAAAATATAAAAATATAAATTATTTTAAAAAAAAATCAAATAAAACAGTTAAAAATATAACAAGTCCATGCTTCAGGGAGTAACTATTGATTAAATAAGATTAAATTATTGATCAGCATGATCAGTACAGTCAGATGTTAAATGTGTTTCTCCTCATCAGACATCTGAAACAAACAAGTTTAAATTAAAACATGCAGACGTTGTCAATAAAAATAAAATAAATACAAACACACTTCCTGTGTTCGGTTTACATTAGTCATTATTTTTAACCCTTAATACACCAAATAATTCAGAATTATTCCTGGAAGATGTGAGCTGCAGCTCAGATGTTCAGTTTCTGACATGAAAATGTGACAAAATATAAAATAAACTAATAATGAGTCATTATAAAGTCCTCAGCTGCTTCAGTCTGTGTCTCAGTTCTCTGCTCCTCTTCCTCAGCTCGTCCTTCATCATCAGCAGCCTCCTCTCGTCCTCTCTGATCTCTGTGATGAACTTCGTCGCCTCTTTCAGGATCACCACCTTCGCCGCTTTGTCATTATTGGCCACCGCCGGGATTTCATCCCTCAGAGCCCAGAAGCTCATCTTCAGCTCGTTCCTGCGCTGCCTCTCCAGCACGTTGTGAGTCCTGCGTTTGTCGTCGCTGTCATCTCCTTCTGACCGCGGGCTCCAGCACCTGCGGCCGCCGCTTTGCCTCGCCGCCGCCGGGCAGATGCCCTCCGTCTTTAACCGTTTCCCAGCGGGCGGGCGGAGGGGGCTGGCTGCCGGCTGCTGGGCGGCATAGTTGTGCTGATGGATGTTGATGTGAGAGCGTTTCAGGACCAGCGGGGACGTTTCTGATCTGCTGCTGCTGTCTGACCGCCGTGACGACTTCCGCCTGTCCACCGTCACCACATCGATCTCTTCATCCTCCTCTTCCTCCTCCTCCTCCTCCTCCTCCTCCTCCTCACCTTCTTCTTCCTCTTCTAGGGTAAAAGGAAAGAAACATTCTGGTGTAAGTCAGACTATTAATCACATTAAAGCTGCTATAATTACTTATAATTAATCAGTTTGAGTAAAGTTTTTTTTAAGAAAAGTCAAAGTTCTCTGATCTCAGCGTCTTAATCATAAATATTTTTTGGTTTCTTTCCTCTCTGACAGTAAACTGAAGACTTTGTCGGTGGAGTTTGGTGCCATATAACATGTTTCTGTTTAAATATAAAGTTCTCTCACATTTTGCCTTTTATCAAATATTGCCCATCCATCTTATAAATCACAGGAGATTTGGATGAAATTTAGATGAATTGTTCAGCCTGAGCTTTTATTGTATTTCTGAGACCCTGAAATGTTAAATCAGGTCCTACTTTGTGTCAAATAACTGAAACTTTTCAAAATAAAAGCCTGCTTCCCACCTGATTCACTGTCGCTGCTGCTGAGTGGCGGCGAGTCCAGACACAGCTCTGACGTCACCTCCATCGCTGCTCCGTCACTGCTCCTCTCGCTCGGCGTGCTGAAGGGAAACACCACAGAGGGGTCGATACAGTCCGTCGCCGCCGTGTGGAGGTCCTGCAGGTATCCTGTGTTCACCTGCGAGCTGCACACCTGCTGATCGGCTGCTCCGTCCGTGACCGTGTTGGTGTTGCTGGCTGATGAGGAGTCCCGGCGGGCCTGAAGCAAGGCCAGCCTCTCGGACACCACCTTCTCCAGCTTGGTGGCGGCGGCGAAGCTGCTGCTCCACATGCAGTCCTGGATGATGAAGGACTGGAGGAGGGCGGCGGACGGGTTGCAGTCCTCGTCCAGCAGGTCGGACACCGCCTCCAGGTGCTCGGCGGCGGACAGCGGGACGTCGGGCAGGGAGGGTCTCCGGCTGGGGGACAGTGGGGGCGTCGGCAGCAGCTCGAACTTCTTCCAGATGTCCTCGCCGGGGCCGGGGAGGAGCTGGCTGCGTGGAGGCGGGTAGAAGTCCTCCTCCTCGCCATCCAGGAGGAAGTAGGGCTGAACCGTGTCATAGTCATAATCATAGTTCCTGCTGGACATGGTTAACACCGGCGGCATTATGGCGGCCTGTGAGGACAAAAACGTGAGGTTAGAACAAACAAAGCCAAAATAAAAGTGTTTAATGTGGGATTATATTAAAAAAAGATGCTTTTCTGCTCTTCATCAAAATAAAATATTTCATTCTGAGTACAGAACATCTCATCTTTTTTTAAATTAACCTGTAAAAACTTCACACTCTGTGATTTTAATCTCTATCTTTCACTAACGGCAGCAGATCCACCCAGAAAACATAAATTATCATAACAGTTATCATTGATTACTTTGACTTTGAGCAAATACTAAACTCAGAAGTTTGCATACAGCAGCCACAGCTCCAGTTCCTGCATGAATATTTATGGACA
>JAJHUR010085177.1:0-36930 GCA_027495735.1 Lutjanus campechanus | reverse complement strand
ACACACACACACACACACACACACACACACACACACACACACACACACACACACACACACACACACACACACACACAGGTGGGTCTATAAAAACAGGCATCTAAGGTTTTATTTAAAAGGAAAAGAGACTGTAGAGTCATCATTTTATCAAATTATATAGAAATGAGCAACTGTTTAAGAATTAATGGATATTTTTTAACATTTTAATTTTCATTTATCATTGTTGCATAGGCTTAAAGTGATTCATGCATTCTGTAAAAAATGTGTTGCCTATGCACCAAATTAAAAAGAAAATGTTTTAATATTTCATGAACTAAAATGTGCGTCACAGCCTATTTATGGCCCGGCGCCTATTCCTCTAAATTTTGTTGGTGGCTGGTCTTGAGTCTCCCTAGGCAAGCTGTGGATACCAAATCCAACAAAAAGGGGAAAAAAAGTCTCTGAGCAAAATAGAGAATTTAATAGTTTACTAGTGAGAGTAAAGGTTGTAGACATCTGTGCCAGAAAGAAAGCATTTCCTGCATGAAACTGTTCACAACAAGGTCTCTGGATTATCTTAACTGGGTCATGATTTCTGGAAAGAGACACTGGTGCTGAATGTTTCAAATGTATTTTTTGGTGCTTTGAGTGACACAAGCAGAGCAGAGTGTCATCTAGTTCTATTATACACTGCCTAACCAAAAAAAAAAAAAAGTCATACACTAATATTTCATTGGACCGCCTTTAGCTTTGATTACAGCATTCATTCACTATGGCATCGTTTCTGTAATATTATGCAACGTCACAACATTTATTTCTGTCCAGAGTTGCATTAATTTTTCACCAAGATCTTGTATTGATGATGGGAGAGTCGGAGCGCTGCGTAAAGTCTTCTCCAGCACATCCCGAAGATTCTTAGTGGGATTCAGGTCTGGACTCTGTGGTGTCCATGTGTGAAAATGATGTCTCGTGCTCCCTGAACCACTCTTTCACAATTTGTCCTGGTATTGTCATCTTGGAATATACCCGTACCATCAGGGAAGAAAAAAAATCCATTGATGGAAAAACCTGCTCATTCAGTATATTCAGGTTGTGAGCTGATCTCATTTTTTGGGGCACATAACATTGCTGAACCTCAACCACAGATGATAACACTGCCCCCACAGGCTTGTACAGTAGGCACTAGGCATGATGGGAGCATCACTTTATTCACCTCTCTTCTTACCCTGATGCTCCCATCACTCAGGAACAAGGTAAATCTAGACTCATCAGACCACATGACCTTTTTCCATTGCTCCAGAGTCCAATCTTTATGCTCCCGAGCAAACTGAGGCCTTTTTTTTTCTGATTAGCTTCACCAATAAATGGTTTTCTTAAGGCTACACAGCTGTTTAGTCCCAATCCCCTGAGTTCTCTTCACAGTGTGTGTGCGGAAATACTCTTACTTTCACTATTAAACACAGCCGTGATCTGATTTCAACAAACGTTTAAGTTTCTTCCTTGAAGATGATGGTTCACCACCATCCTTCCAGGTTTTAATAACGTGTTGGACAGTTATTAACCCAGTTTTAGTAGTTTCATCAGTCTCCTTAGTTGTTTTCTTTGCATGGTGCAGGTCAATAATTTGGCCCTTCTGAAACAGAGTAACATCTTTTCCACAACCACAGGATATGTCTTCTGTCATGTTTAAGAAATGAGAAGCTACTCACTGCATCAGTTAGGGTTAAATAACTTGTTACCAGTTGAAACATATTAATCGCTGCAGTAATTATCCAATGGAAGGATCTTACCTATTTGCTTAGTTAAATCCTGTCTATGACTGATATCTCTGCAACTCACACCAAAACAATTTAGATGGATGAATAGCATGACAGGCCAGAGTAAAAAAAAAATAAAAATGTATTTTTGATTTTGGGTTGAACTGTCCATTTAAGTTGATCAACTGTTCTGTCAATGTAAAGTTAAGCCCATGGCTCTGGTTAAGCCTATTGTCCTGAAAACAAAAGCCGACTGCTCTGCAGATACACACTTTGGAGTTTGAGTTCAGTGCCTGTCTCGCTGCCTGTCAAACCCCATTAACATATTACTCAATTTAACTGCTGTAAACATCTACTGCTTCTACAAGATGATTAATTACTTCTTACGACTTATAAACAGACGCTTAGTCATTGGACGAACATTCGGCATTAATTTAAACTCTAATAAACACGAAACGGGCAAACAAAAACAGTCATGCTGACAAGGAATGGAAACTTGAAAGGACAACATGCTGACTGTATTAGTATGTTTCCTTAATCTCTGATGTCATATCACGATCATTTTATGATTCAGCACAGCACAGTTTAAGTAAGCGCTCAGTCATCATAATTAATGATCTCCTAACTTAAAAGACGCAGCGTCATCGGGCACTTTGCAGCTCAAAATAATACATGACACACAGACGAGCGTCCCGCTCTGACTCTCATTCATCAATCAGTCAGCGTTACTGTAGGCTCAGCAGTCATCGGCATGCTTCGGGACGATGAATCATTATGAGCATTGAGAGGAAAAAGAAAGGTCAAGCTGGGAGCAGAATGAAGTCGCAGAAGCCTCGCCCTGTTCTGACATCCCAGCAGCCATCAATCAAGAGCCCGAGACCCTCGGTGATCACAAATCTGTCTCCCCGTGTCAACCTCAATCATTTCCTGAGTGTGACTGCAAATTGGTTTATTTAAGAGGGATTCATACCCACTGATGCAATTATATGCTAATTAAGGGGACTGTCAAAAGTCCAGTGCATGGTAGTGGTATGGTGCCCCCTGTTGACACATCTCTGCACTGGTGGCTTTGTTGCCATGGTGATTCATTTAATTGGAAATATCTGACTCTGCCTTACTGTGCTTCAATTATTATGCTAAGTGAGACAGACACACATTTCCTACTAGACTGTAATTATGCTGTTTTGTCTGATAATAATAACATCAGAAAACATTTCAAGGGGTTACAAAATGCTTCAAACAAGGAACACAAAAAATAAAACAAAAAGTCAAAGCTGGCAGGACATCCTAATCTTATATAATATTGAATGTAGGACCTCTTTCCCACGACGGTGATGTTTTCCTACAGTACATGTGTCTGAGGAACTTTTACATAGTTGTTTGCGCCAAGGATTTTGGAGCCTCTAATCGGTCCTGCCAGATGATTTTTTGAGCAGCGATCAGGCTCACAGGTCGTAAATCAGATCACAGATCAGAATCAGGTTTATTGCCAAGTGGGTTTTTCACACATGAGGAATTTGGTGATTTGGTGCATAACAATAAGCAGAGTGAGAAGAGCTAGAATTAAATCCTTGCAGTTGTATTCCTCTGCCACACAGTCAAGTTGAAGTTCACTTCCATGTCTGTACAGACTCATACTGTATAATTTACAGAGTAAACACTATATATATATACATGGGTTCCTTATTTAGAAACTTTACAGGGTGCGTTCGCGTTCATGGGGCAAAACGGCTTTAATAGCTGATCAAAAGATTATAGTCAAACGTTGTTATCAACATACATTTAGCATAATTTTGTAAATCCATGTTGACACAATCATAAAATGTCAGAGTTAGATCTGTTTGTTTGTTGTATAAAAATATCTTTTGTAAAATGTTAGCTAACAATAGGTGACTCTCCTCTGCGTCATTCCCCTAAGATTGCGTTTCAAATAAACATTTTGCTAAAAGGAACTGAATCACAAAACTTTATGTTCTCAGTAATGTTGATAAATTACAAGATTGCTATAGTCCATATAGGAACACACTAAACTAGGAGCTCAAACAAACTATTTACAAGTTTACAGGCTGTAGGAACAACTCCATCTCCTACAGTGTCCTCCTGGGTCGTATCTAGAAAGGAAACCTTGATACTCTTGTGAGATCATGATTTAGATTTGAATGATCACTCTCGCGAGACGCTTAGCGGGTCTGGGGTCCCCTTCTACACACGACCGTCCTCCGGCCAGCACAGCCCAAGGGAGGGAGAAGAAGAGGGAGACCCCTATGATGTTTTAAGAATAAGTCTCTAAACTTGCTTTTTAGAAGTAAAGTCACAAATCTGTTGTCAGCACTGGTTGTGCTGTGTGGACAAGCCTACTTTCCTCCCCCATGCTGCACACACATCTCTGTGATGACGTTGCACTGAAACACGTCTACAAATGTTAATCTCTATTTATATTTTCAGTACTTTGTTTGTTCTTATGCACCAATATACCACAGAAAAATCCTTGTATGTGTAAACCTGCTGATTCTGATACTGTCATAATGTTGATGTGAAATTTCCAGTAACAAAGCTGTCTTCACGTAGAGACTATTATTACAGACGAACACAGAGGACTGACGTTGACCTTTTGGATATAAAACGATTACAACATTTTTATCCTGTTAGATATTTGTGTGAAATTTTGTCATAATTAGTGTATGAATTCTTGAGTTATGGTCAAAAACATTTGTTGTGAGATCACAGTGACCTTTGACCTCAAAATTCTCATCAGTTCATCCTGGCGTCCAAGAGGACGTTTGGGCCAAATTTGAAGAAATTCTCTCGCAACATTTCTGAGATATCGTGTTCACGAGAATGGGACAGATGTGAGGTCAGAGTGACCTTTGACCACAAAAATCTAATCAGTTAATCTGAGAGTGTAAGCAGCCAATTTGAATAAATTCCCTCAAGACGTTCTTAAGATATTGCGTTCACAACAATGTGAACGCAATATCCGTCATAATTTTCTGTAACTGGTCGGAAAGTCCAAACCATCCAAAAATGTTTCCACACGAGACACAAACCGAACCATTGTTCAGTTTGATCCAGACCAAGATCACCTCTTTTCATCTGGCTTTTTGGTCTGGACCGTGGCTCCGGGGAGGTTTTCACACCTGTCATTTTGGTCCAGATCAAACAGAAAAGTCCAAAAGTCTGGACCAAATGAGACAGGTGTGAAAACGCCCTTAAACAAACATCAGCATGATAGTGTTGACATGTATGTTGACGTTATAGTTTGCTCCATGTGCTTTCTATTAACACCGGGAGGCAGGATTTTTTAGTTGTCCTGCAGCCCGCGACCAGGGGGCGACAGTGATGATTTGGCTTCACTTTTGGGGAGCTGTAACCCTTTATATATGTCATTAATGCAGTAAAAGAATAATCCAAAGAAAAATATGGGCGTTAAAGTAACACATTTAGTCAGATGGCATAGAGCTCGTGTTAATGTAAAGTTTAGTGTCTTGGGGAGTCAGTGTCAGTGTGTTTCTCTGGACTTTTTGATGCGGGCAAACTGTTCTTGGGGTTTGAGGTTTTGGACCTGATGGACTGCAGCCTCCTGCCAGATGGGAGTGTCTGAAAGAGTTTGAATCAATAGAGATCACTCAAGTGCAATACACTGTATTTTCAAATTACATCTCAAAAGTCTGAGATATGTGATATCTGCTATCGTATGTGCAATATCTGTCATTCTTACTCTATGCATGTAGTATTTTATTCTTATCTATATTTATATTTTACATCATATTTTGTATATTATATTTTATAGGGTCTATATGTGTATCTATATATTTTGTATAGTCATCTATAGGCTTGTTCCAAACAATATTTCATTCTACTTGTATGCTGACAATAAAGCTATCTTATCTTATCTCATCAAATGCAATGCCAACAATTTGTAAAGTCTTGTCAAAACCAGCAAAGGGCACCAAGAATTCATGTGATGGTGATTAAAGTCTGGATCTCTAGATCTATGAATGAGAGACAGACAGACCTAATCTTGCTTAAATGTCTCCGCTGAATGAAACAAGACTGCAGCAGACATCTCAGAGTCAGAGAGGATGCCTAGATTATGAGCATCTTGATATTATTAGCTAGAGGCACGCAGGCTAGATGACTGACTAATGCACGCACTAAGACCAGGAAGGTAATTATTAAGATTCTCCGATTTTATATTGAAGGGTGCACAGAGACAACAGTTTAACCTTGAACACTGTTTACTCTGATTCAGCCTCAAGTAAAGGGAGCAGATTTCAGCCAACCAAGACAACATTTATCTGCATTTACTCTGCTTACACTGACTGTTTTCTTCCACTGTGGCCAGATTACATTGTGGAGAAGCAATTAACACATGGATTACTACAAAAAGCTTTTTATGTGCATGCTCTTCAAGAACAAAAAAAGAGAGAAAAAAAAAGCCTTTTGGATGTTTGTGTGCTGTCTCCACCAGCATGAAATATGTGGTGTGACGATGATACGGGTGGAGGGAAGCTGATTTACATGCACACATTTCAAAGAATGTTGTTCACTTTGGTGGATTACGAGGGGTTACTTTTTAAAAATAGAAGCGCGGCGATGCTTCTTTAATCTATGTATGATGTATCGTACTGGCCATCAGGATTAATCCCACTGCAACAATGCATGCACTTCAAGCTAAAACCCAACAGCTTGAAGTTGCGGAGCCATCCAACAGCAGAGAGAGTTCAGAGAGAGATAAAATGAGAGGCGAGCCAGTGGAGCTGTTCATCTTAGAGACAGAAGTGGAAGGGGAAATGTGCTCCTCTCCACTAAAGACAGCCATGGTGATGAATGGGACTCTGTGAGACCAGTTAAAAATCATGTCATTGTGTGAATAGACGCTGTGCAGCAGCCAGCGTGCCACTTTCATATGATAGCAGTCTGCAGATGAGTTAATGATTATGGGCCCGGCTTTATGAATGATACGGTATTACAATATTACAGTGAGGCTGTGCAGTCAGTATCTGAACAAGTCATTTCTGGTTACAAAAAATGTCTCCAGATCCAATTCTATACTCTTTTCTATATTCTTTAGGCACTTTTATCTCCTCAGAGTCACATCATGTGGAGCACGCTGTGTCCTAATTCCATGCATACAGGATGTACGATAATGTAAATTGTCATAGCATACAGGTTTTGTATTTGTTAGTCAGGAAAATCATTTTCTTTAATGTTTTGCTCTGACAGGAAATGATGCAATACGCGCAGACAGAACTGGAGTGCAACTGTCAATGCCATCTAACAAGCAGAATGCAAAATGATTTCCAAAGATTCAACGCTTTGGTTTTTGTTTGTCTGCTTTCTAAGATCATCCTCGAGCTTTCTCACCACCATCCATAATTTGTTTTAATGCGTCGAGGTTTTATGCTGCATTCCAACAAAGTGGAAATTTGAGAGGAAATTCCCAAACTGCTAGAAACAGTACAATGGAACGCCACTCGAAGTCGGAGCCTGCTTGTGAATTCGTCAAATCTACCCTGACTTCATGACGAAGCAGTTAACTGAAGTCACACAACAAGCTAACCAACCCGAAACGTCAGACAGCTCAGACAAATCCTAGTGACTCTACCTTTAAACTAATTCTTGTAAATACTGCACAACCTTGCCATTTTGTCCAATCACAGCAACCTTTGCACAGTTTTTTTAACCAATCATCGTAGCTTCCCCTGTGTTCCACTAATCCCATGTAAAGGTCATACATGGATGTTGCAATAAACCAACTCAGTGTTTTATCTTTTACAGTGTTTTTTTTTTTTTTTGTTCTTGCCACAGGCACTGAAAAGAACATAAGGTTTGTTTTGTTATTGTTATTGACATTTATCAATGCTCTGCACTTTTATATTTTATTATTTCGTGCTATTTTGACTGAGTTTGCAAAAAGATTTTGTTTCTTTGTGGAATACCCCCCAGGTGCACTTCTTCATCCATAAATAAAGCACATTTTGGTAGAATTTTTAAAAGTTTGAGCCTTTTTGGTAAGGTTACTTAGAATACTTAGGACAAAGTGTTGTTTTATTCTCACCGCAAGAAGTTGCCTTTAATTTTTAATGAATTATACAAAAAATACTCAACTTTTCTCAACTTCCCATTTCATTGCAAAAAAAAAAAACATCACAAAATGCATCACAAGCTACAGTGAATTCAGGCATTTTAGGCTGCAACAATCCCAAAAACAGCCCATGAAATCCTGGAAGGACGGTTTTATGATCATACAATCATACAGAGCATGAGCGCCTGGTTATGTTTTAAAATGGGGGAAGAACCTTGGAAAGAAAAATCTGTAATTTAAAACAAATTTCCTGCATTTCTACACAATCTAACCTCTTAAATCAAGAAACAGCTAACACCTACCAGTGTGTTTACCCACTAATTTTATTAATGCAGCATTAATATCCTTTATTTTTGTGTATGGCATCGTGCACATCTGAATTAAGTGAAATATCTGTATCTATGTGATATGGCTGTGTAGCATGAAGAAAGTACAACTCATTTCATTGCGCAAGCCTGCGTTGTGTAGTGATACTAAATGACCGTGATACCTTTTTGTCAGACAAATATTGTCTATCAACAGCACACTCAAATGTCAAGTTGTCCACAATGCTGGCACGCTGTGTAAACGAACACACTGGGACGGCTTGGTTCAGTGTAAAATACACAAAGCCGGCTTAAAGGTGAGCCCTTGTTGCAATGATACTGTGGGATCTCTGTGTAAAAAGGTCTAAACAGAGTGAATTAGGAGAGCGAGTGCCATCAGTGAGAACAAAGCAGTGAATCAGAGAAATAAAACGTTACGTTGACGTTTTACAGCACAAATAAACTCCCACACCTCCACACAACGCCAGATCTTGTGTGAACAGAAGAAGGGATCCTCAGTCTGATCTGCCTGTGAGTCTCTGTGTGTGTAAAAATCTTTTGGCAGCTCTCAGCAGAGGAAAGAGACAGAGAATTTGATGCAACCGTTGGTCACTACATTTTTACAGAGTCCCAACCTCAAAACCTGCGCTCTGTATTAGCTGGGGGCTATACGCACCGCTGCCAAGCAGGCTGAAGCCCAGAAATATCCTGAGTAAAGCCAAAAATACAGGCAGGAGGCAGGGTCTCTGCAGATACAGTCACCACCACCACACACAGTGGCTCATAAGGGATTATGAGTTTATACATTATCTTTACAGGAAAATGTTGCAGATTATGCCTGAGAAACCTGTTTAAACCTGCCATGATCTATGAAAATATAGGACACAGTATACTATACTACTTTATTATAAAGTGTAATGGTTAAAGGGCAGGAAAAGCCTCATATGCAGATACTCAACAGTCCATCACAGACTGAGAACTCTCAACTTTCTAAAAACTGCAGTTTCTTTTATTCCAAAGTTCCAGAGTTTATGACTTGTGAATTATGTCGTCATCTGACAACTCCAGTTGACTGTATGACTGCAGAGATGGTCATGTGAGGGTTATCCATTAAATTGGTGTTTAATTAGGCGGCAATCATGTGAGGCAGTAAAGGATGGAGTGACAGTGGCATCTAGTGGTGAGCCTGCAGATTGCAAACACCTCCCCTGACCCTCCCGTAACAAGTGTTTAGCAAAACCTACGGTGAGTACGAAACTCGCCCAAAACGTGAAAGGCCGTGTCTAGAGCTGGTGTTTGCTTTGACCCTTCAGGGCTACAGTAGAAACATGGCGGTGCAACATGGCGACCACCATGCGAGAGGACCCGCTCTCTCTGTAGATATAAACAGCTTGCAGCCTACACCCTGAAAATGGCAAGCTACACCCTAATGTATGAACATAAACAAGCTAGCAAGTGTTACTTTTCTTTTGCAGAGATTTAGCCATTTTAAAGCCAAGGCTCATCTCCTCACATGCAAAGTTCTTCCCCAACCACTATCTTGCAGGGGAGCCATCGATGCCTCCTGGGCTAAGATTTGCTCAAGACAAAAATCATTGGTTTAAAAAAAAGATACAAGCAAGCCAAAGCATTTCCCCCAGTTCCTTTTCCCCAAAACAAAGTGTTGAGATAGTTACACTATGATATTACAGGAGGACACAGCTCCAGTAATCTATACTGCTACTTTACTATATAGTGTATTAGTTAGAGGGCAGACGGAGGCCATCACAGGCCAAACTTCAGTTTGATTCATTCCACATTTATGTCCAATATGATGGAAGTTATGTCTTGCCTGTTTCCACATCATGTGACATCTCCAGCTGATTGTATGACAGCATGTGAGGATTAAACGTTATCTGTTAAACTAGTGTTTAAGTAATCATGTCTGGCGTTAATACTTGTTTGCTTTCAGAAAAATCCTTGCCATAGTGTTTCTTGTCATAAATGGTGTGGATGAATGGTATCTGCAAGTGACAGCAGCTCCCACATGACACAAACCAATATTACTTAGTATCACAGCCAGTCTGAACACTTCTGCACAGTCCTGCACAAATTTCATTTCAATAACAGTCATATGGTACATATTTTCTTCTGTTTTTATTATACTTTTATCATGTTACTGTCAATTTTCTATTGTCCATTCTTCTTGACTTTATGTGTGGTTGTCTCTTACTATGTTTATTGTTATGCATCAATATTTCACAACAAATTCCTTGAATGTGAAAACCTGCTTGGCAATAAACCCCCGACTCTGATTCTGATTCTGAACACAGTCGTCTCCAGGTCTGTTGCACTTCTCTCCTTGTCTGGCTCAATTTCTCTCTTCAGACATCAGCTCTGTTTCCATCTGTCTCTTTCCAATTTCTCAACCGTTTCCCTCTCACTCTGCTGGGTTTTTTCGTCTCAAGACTGCCGTTCTGATGTGGTTTTCTTCTCAAATTCTTTTCTCCGCTGTCTGCTGTCCTCAGTTCCCTGTTGTTCTACTTAAGGTGGTCTTTGAATCCTTTTTTTCCCCCCTCTGTCTGTCTCCTTATTCTCTGTCTTCTCCCACCTCCTCCTCCAGGTCACACTCCTACCTCCTTCATCATCATCATCATCATCATCATCATCATCATCATCATCATCTTCTGGTTCCCAAGACTCACCTCCCACCTTCTGCATCCTGGAGGCTGCACTGTGTCTCATGGGCCGACAGCTCAGTCTTTCCTTCTGTGTAGCTCAGTCTGCCGTCCTCTGCAGGTTACTGACCAATCACTGCCAGGGGGGTGGAGAGGAGCCTTCTAATTAAGCAGCTGCAGGTAATCTGCCCTCTCACCCCTTTCTTAATTCAACAGACCATGAAACAGCAAAAGAAAGCAAAGAAACCCCCTGCAAAAAACTAAAAGAAAATAATATCAAAAATAAAGATGGAGACTTGCATCAAATTATAGAAAGACTTGCATGTTAATCATAAAAGAAACATCTAATTATAAATACACAACTCAAGTTTTCATTTCCTGGATCATGTCAGCCGTTTAAAACTGTGCAAGTAATTAATCAGTCCATGGAAAAGACACCGGTAGAAGCCACTGAGGTAGAAAAGCTCCACAACAACCTGAAAAACACACCCTCCACACTGCCACATATTATTGATTGTTTAGTGCTGCACAGGTAGTGTACAGTGGTTCATCAGAGTTTGTTTGCTGCCATGGATCATAAAAGAAAAAAGGCAAAAGGGGCTAAAAATCTTCATAAAGCTGCAGAGGACTCAGGATTTTATTTCAAGGCCACAACTGCAGGGATATTACGGTCTGATTCATTTGTTGACATTATTACTGTGACTGGATGTAAAACTTCCAGCTTCAAATGCAAACAAATAACTGGACTCATTTCTAATTTTTGTTGCTATCACCAGATGTCATGCCTCCTACTCACTCCAAGAAAGTGAACATGGGAGAAGAAGCAGTGGCCGTCTGGGAGGGGACGTCAGCCAAATCTTCCGTAATAAAAGTTGCGTACCAAAACCACAAAGAGTTCATGTGCAAACAGCGTTTAAAAGAAAACACACAGCAGTGTGTAAACTGTGCAATGCAAAGCTTACCGAGACGGCTGGGAGCACATCAAATTTTTATTGGCACTAGAAAGGAAGCGTAAAGAAAGGTATGCTAACTGTAAGTCATGCGAGCAAAGCTAGCTAGCTAATGTTATGGTTTTTGCTTGCGATAAGTTATGACAAGACACGCCAAATAAAGCTATGTAGCTAATGTTTATAAAGATATGATAAATCAGTGTCAGCTAATGTCAACCGTGACGTAAATGCTGCACAGAACTGGAGATGTGATAACACTTGATGTTGTCTCAGTCTCGATACACTCTTGTCTCGATCAGGTGGTCTTGACTACAACACTGTTTTTTCCTCTACATAGCTTAAAGGGACAGTTCACCCCAAAATCAACACTATATACATTTCAACTGAACTACTACACCTGCTAACAACATCACTACTCAACTTAAGTCGGCTGAGAAGCCTCAAGCTGAGAAGAACCAAGAACCCTGTGAAACTCAACATAGTAAAGTTAGCTTGCAGCTGCATATATGATATAACATTAATGCTAAAAGACTGAGGCTGAAGCTAGCTTACATCTCAGCAAATATTGGTCAAGTGGTGAAATGTGGCAGGTAAGCTATATCTACATGATAGATGACAGCAATACTCACATTAACAAGGGAAAGGGAAGAGCAGCAGAGTTTGACCCAGCTGGACCGCCATCACGGAAGACAGCCGCAACAAGAGCTAAGCTAACCTGGCTTAGACCTGAGACAGTGTCCTCGCCAACCCACTTTGATTCTGCACCAGCCCACATCCTCCTTCTCAACCCCCCACGTAACAAATGCAGATGCAGCGGTATCTAACAAGTTTGGCTGGAGGTGAAGTTACTGCAGCTAGTAAGCTAGCAGTAGTTAGCCAGACATGCTAACGTTTGCAGCTTATGTTAGAGCAGATGAAGACAGAGTTTAATCCATTTACCACACGTGTGCTCTTGTGTTTCACATTTTTGAGAGACTACAAAAAACAGACACCACTGTCCACACTCATGAAACACCCAGTATCATTCTCCTCAGAGCCTCCGGCACACTGCAAAATGTAGAGAAATGCATTTTCAATATAACAATTACTTTATTTCTACCACATAAACCATGTTTTTTGGTGCTTTGAGCACCACAAGCTGAGTGCCACATAGTTCCATTATATTCAAGAAAAGGCAGTCATCTCTGCGGCTGATATCTCCAAAACTCTCAGCCTAACACAAGGCAACAGTAGCTCACAGTGACTAAAACAAGAAAGCCTGAGAGTGAATTGCAGGGGCAGAAGGTTCTTGACCCTGTGAGGGGTAAATAATACATATGGACTAAACTTATACAATGCCGACCTTATACACTTGACTTTATTCCATCCACTTAGCTCAAAATGCTTTAGGATGTGACACAAACATCACAAAATCCTTCATCTCTGAATGGAAAGAGCATGTTTGGTTAAACTCAACAGATGAGCGCATCATTCGTGACCAAATAGTGAAAAAAAAACAAGTGACTCCAAACAAAAAGCATATGGAAACATTCAGTGGATGTTTGGTGATATAACACATGACCAGAAACATGTCAGCTTGTTTTTCAGTGTCTGTGTACCCATGGACCCAGTGTCTGATTGCCTTGCAGGTGAAACCACTTCCCATGTGGCGCAGAAGGCCATCTGGCTCAAAATACACCACAGTTTGGATGAAATAAGCCAGAGCACATTTGTCTGACCTTGTGCAGTGAACTCAAAAACATACAGTGAATTTATGAGCATCAGGAGTGGGATTTTTTCCTTTACTTGTTCTTAAAGGGATAGTTCGGATTATTTGAAGTGTGGCTATTCATAGTCAGTGTATTACCTACAGCAGATGCTTGCTGACAGGCCCCCAGTTTGCAGAGGCAGAGAGGAGAACCAGCACAGAAGCTAAGCAATGTCCTGCTGTGGACAGGGTCAGCAGCAAAACGTATTTTAGACACTTAAAAAAGGTCCAACTAAAAAACTCTGTATCAGTTCAAGTATACGCTATATTTAGAATATTTTCACAGCTTTATCTTACCATCAGACAGCCTTTTCTGACAAGAAACCATATATTTTATAAGCCAAATATCCCTCTGTCCAAACCAGCCACACTCCATTTGCAAAATCAGAAATTTTACCTCTCAGAACATGTGAGTTGCTCGTCTGCCTCAATCGGTTAGTTAGTTAGTTAGTACTGTTGTGTGACCTTTGTGTTTTAAAAGTTTATTTCAGATTTACCAATTTCACACAATAACACAAACAAACTAACAGATCAAGGCAGCAGTAGACCAACAACTCCCGTGTTCTGCAATGTAAAATTAGCACTTTTGCTAATGGAGTCTGGTTGAGAGACAGAAATATTAGGCTTACATGATGGTGGTTTCCCATCGGAAAAGACTGTTTGACAGCAAGGTCAAGCACTGAAAATATTCTAAATAAAACGTACACTTCAAAAAAGGTCCAACTGAAAAAAACAAACAATATTGCTTTAAGTGGCTACAATACATGACAACAGCAGTTCATTGCTTAGCTTCCATGCTTGTACTCCTCTCAGCTTCTCTAATCGATAAGTATCTCATACAACCCCACTTCAAATAATCCGAACTATCCCTTTAACCAAAAAAGCTTATAGGATGTCATGTGAAAAGATTTTGGGGTTTCAAAATCGAAAACAGCGACCGGCCAAACGCTTGACCAAGTATGAACCCGTCTCTCAACTTCTCATCGACCATCTGGACGTAACTCAAGACGAGGCACGAAGCCAAATTTAAACAATCCCTCCGCTGGGCTGTTGGGCTGACTGATGAGGTGCTACGCAGCAGCCGTGACCCCGCTCGGCTCTCTGCTTTTTCCAATAACAACATACACTCATAGTGGCATGTCCGCGCTGCCAGAGAGCATTGCTTCTGATATAACTGTCTCCATTACACATCGTGTCACTACGTTCTGCTGTATGTGAGCGAGCGCACGCATACACGGAGCGAGGGTGGGGAGGGGGTGGGTGTTATGGTGCATTCCACAGTGAGGCCCATTGTATAGAAGCCACAGGGCCCGTAATAAAAGCCAGCGGTTGTAAAACATGACATTTGACAGTAGCGGAGTAACCTGAGAGATTTGACTCCGGATCTCATGAATGACATTGGTGGAAGTAATGGCTGTGCACTAATGAACGCTGGTGTTTATCTTAGCTGTTTAAAGTGGTAAAACAAACACTTAACCAGTGTCCCTCATGGTTACTTTATATCTTCAACATCTAGTCAGAGCACTGAGCAATTTTCATTATTTTGCTCAGGATGGTAAAATCAACATGCTGGCGGCTGGGAAAGCTGTTTTATTTCAAGAGTCAGCGCGACGTCCGTGGCAGGGGTCTCACAAATAATATAATCTGTCCTGCTCAATTATATTTTCTAGCTGTTTAATACAAATTTAAACTACTCTTCAGTTGAATACAATGGAAATAGAACACAATTCTATCAAAAAATGTATTGTATGTTTGTATTTCTGAAGCTTGATGTTGACATATGTCCAGAAAAGAGCAGCTTCTCCAACTATATTTCTCCATCAGCAAACACAGTGACACAGTGTCAGAGCGGATTAGGAAGTTATAACATGACAAAGCTACAGTTTTCGCTGCATACTCTGTGGCGTTTGACGAAAGCGCAGACAAGACTGATCAGCTCACCATTTACATCAGAGATATTAATGACCGATTCAAAGTGACAAAACAGTTGCTAAATTTATGCGCAATGCACTAAATAATGTAACTGCTGTTTGCATTTTTTTTGTTAAGTATGACGAAAATATGTCAGCAATGGAAACAAAAAAGTACATTTTCAGAAATATTGTGCTTCCCTGCAGCACTTAAACGGTGAAGTGTACAATACCATCAGTGGTGAATTTGTTACAGTGGGCCTCATGCAAGAAGTGATATATGAACAAATTTACTCCTATTTTTGTTTGCATCTGTTGATTTGTTCTTATCTTGTTAGTAGATATTTATTTCTAGGACTCACCGTAGTTCTTGTTTTTGTTCTTCTCTTGGGAAAGAGAAAGTTCTACTCGTACTTTTACATTTCATTCTCACCTTTTGCAAGATGTTTTTTAAAAACCTCAAAGTCGACTGTTTTTTTCTGTAGGGTGCTTTTGTTTCAGCGACGCCAAAGTTTAGACAGCATTTGGGGCATTTGTAGCCATGCTTACGTGCAGTGGTAAATCCATGCCTTATGTTTGCTCCATCAAACTTATGAGATTTGAAAATCGCCAGGAGTTCTTTGGACTTTTTGCAGCTGAGCTCTTGTCAGCTGGGCTGTTGGGTCTGCTCATCATGTGCATTTTTGTGACTTAGCAGCTCTAAATATAAGCAGCACCACGGCTGTATTATCTGACAATTTATGATGTGATGAAAGATGTTTTAACTGGCAGGCGATTAGAAAGATGGCGACAGCAAATAAGATTTTGATATGTTATGAATTGTATCCCTGGAGGCCCCCATGATGAAAATCTCTGGACTAAGGCCAAGAAACATAAGTTTAAAAATATTTAAATATTTATAATAATTATTTATAAGTATTATTATTTATGTATTATTTATAATTTAAATATTTATATTAAAAAATATATTCAGTGCTTCTGGTGTTTATCTAATTTTTATATCTTAAATTTTTATATTCTAACATTCAGTATTTCAGGGGTGTTAGACTGTTGGCTGGAGGACAAAACATAATGTAAAAAAAATACAACTAAATACATTATTTAATAATTTTCAATATTTAAAGAAAGCTTTTACTTTCAGCTACAGTCAGTTGGTAAAAAATAGCAAAAAAAAGTTTCATTTATTTTCCTTTGCCGCCTACGATTTGATCAAACTAATAATAACTGAATTAATTTAGCTCTTATTTTAAATTTCCTTTTAATCTAATTTTAATCTTCACTCACTTCAGTGACTGTGCATCCGTCAGCTGACACAACATTCACAGTATAATATGAGTTTTTGAGTTTGCTGTTATGCCAGTAAAATCTCATGTTTACTTTGTTTACATTTATTTAACACTACATCAGTTTCACGACTGCTGAAAGTGGTTTGTGGTGATTTAGAGACTCGGTTTGTGAAGTTTACAGCCTGTCATGCTGTTGCATTGCTCTGTGGACAATGATGCAAATAAAAAACAAGGACTGAAACTTGTTTATCAACTCCTCCTTTCACCCTCTCTCTCATGAGTCAGCAGACAGCACATATGGATCCCGAGGATATCTTTAATAAGTGCACCAGCTGATATAAACATATAGTTATGATTATCTTTAATTCCTCTTGGAAACGTTCTTCCTGTTCTTCCTCCCATTTTTGTAAGCTTCTATCTGTTTTATCCTGTAACACAGACTGACTGACAAAGGGGAAAAAAACGAGTGCTGAACTGGAAGAACCTCAGTCGACTACGGAGTTTCTGACTGATGATTTAAATCATCATCTATGAAGGGGCAGCTCTACTGAACTCCAGCTTCAGAGTTTGTATTTTCAGAGCAGTGGGCTTTTGTTTTCGGGGTAACAGGCTCAACTTTACATTGTTACACAAGTGACAGTTATAAAGTGCTGATCAGCTTGCAGTGTATGACTCATTGTCGCTTGTTATTGTCCAATTGCAATGTTGCACTCATCTTGTACTCCTGCAGTGCTCCTGCAGCCTGCCTGAGCTTCCTCGAGTCTGGGCAGGAGTCGGCGGGTGGGTCAACCATAGATCGTATATTAAATAGGGATTCAATCTATTTAATATAACAGTCCAACTCAATATTCTCATTCTTGGACGTGCGATTGTTATATTTGCTCTAAAAGGAGCAATATGTAAGAGCAGTTTATGAGAATGTTGCCGCATGAGGCCCATTGACTTCCTTTCCCAAGCCTACACCCCTGACCCGTACTTCTCCATGCACCTCTATTTGCCATGACCTTGAAGACAGCTCTCCTAAATCTGGCTTAAATTACCCTCTACGACTGTTTGAAAGCCACACAACCCCCTTCTTCGCCTGCTTCCAAACCCCCCAATTCCTCAAAAAACACCCATATGAGCAAAGACGAGGCAGCTCCAGCTCAGACAGCCTCTCAATATCTCAGGCTTTCAAACACCGCCAGGCAGCCTTTCTCCTGGCTGCAGCGCTCCCTGTCCTTGCCTCAGCCTGAAGGGCTGCCTCCTCCTATATACGGATTAACACAGCCATTTTATTCAGGGGAATCAGCCTGGAGCAGGTGCTGCACTGATCCAATAATCTCCACGTCAGATGGATTACCTGGCTCTTAATCAATGATACGATTGACACATCCACATCAGAAATACAGTTCCTATAAGCGGCGGCGGCGCCTGCTTTAAACTGATAAAAGAGTTTCACAGTCAAGCACATTTAAGAGCACCTTTCTTTTGCTTTCTCAGGTAAAAGAGTCAAGGATAAAATGAGGATCCGCTCCGTTCTGAATGGCACTTTTCTGATTTTTGTTCATCCTATTGAAGCCATTAGAGTTTGAGAGCAGAAAACTTCAACTGGCTCATAAAAGCCGGCCATTAGCAGCACATTATAACTCCATCCATCATTCATGTGAACAGCTTCATATCACCTAATTTCTGGCAGGTTATTTTTGGATTCCCCCTCCCTCTGTCTCTGCTTTTTTCTGCCCTTACGCCTCCCTGCTGCCATAATGACAGCAACCTGTGGAGCCGTGGAAGCTGCAGATACGCTTCCGACGACTTGCTCGCTGGCGCTGGCGGAGGCTTCTGTGTGATAGGCAGAACATGATTAATGAGCGGACTAAATGCAGTGAAGGAAATTCTCCAAAAAAATGCCCACTTTTTCAGCTCGTAACATTTCAAGAAGCTGACAGAAATGAAGGGGTCCAAGAACAGAGCCCTGAGGGCCTCCTCGCCGCTGTTTGAACAGCGCCGTGTCTCTCTCATTTTGAGCTTGACGGTAAACAGGTGGCTGCTTCTAATGGATGGATGTCTTCCTACACAACTACACGCTAATGTGAGATGCATTTGGCCGTCTCATGTTAACAGCAGTGAGCGCTGCACTGTATCAACACCCCTCTGTGACTCTATTAGTTCTGTCATCGCTCATCAGATAATTACTGCAGCTATACGTCCTCATTGGTTTTATTCCTGCTGCTTCCTCCAACATGTTTTATTTATTAAAGCGTCACCTGCTGATGACGATGTCAGGTCAGAAATTACTTTACATCACCAAGAGTCTGTTTGTCCATATGTCAGTATGATTAATAAGACTGCATAATAACAAACCATATTTTCTATTTTATGTCAAATCCTTCTACTATGCTGCTTTATTCTGTTTATTACACATATATTACATGTTTATATGTAACAAAGTCAAACATAAAGCGGTGATACGTGTAACAGAATCAAATATACATTTGTAATGAGGTATAGTGGGAGTAAATACAAATAAACTTAACTAACCCTTCGCTAAACCCCACCCCAAACAGAACCTGTCCAATCATAGGTTAGGAACCGGAACCAGAACTATCAAGCTTTCCATTTCTCCACATGTTGAAGATGTGCAGGAGGTTCTGAGAAGAGCGATACTCTGCGTTTCATGAGTCTGGACAGTGGCGTCTTTTTTGTGTCTCAGGTCTAAGCCGGGTTAGCTTAGCTTTTATCCCGGCTGTCTTCCGCAATCATGGTCCGGCTGGTCCAGCAGGGTGACCCGTCTCAAGGTCCACTGCACTAATCGAGTCCTTTTCCCACATTAATGAGTTTATTTCTGTCATCTATCATGTATATATACCTGCCGTATTTCACCATCCGACCAATGTTTGCCAAGATGTAAGCTAGCTTTAGCCTTGTTTAGGATTAATGTTATATCATGTACGCAGCTGCTATGTAACTTTACATAAACGCACAGGGTTCTTGTTTTGAAACATGTCAGATGGAAAAATCTAAATGTCAGCTGGAAACTTCTCAGCTGACTTAAGTCAAGTTAGCACTAGCTTACATCATCCAGCTACACTTACAAAATCTGTTTTCAAGTCATTATTTTAGCCGACAAAATTCATGGTCATCAGCCAGAAATGAGAAGCTGCTTTTGTTTACCTCTCTAAGGAATCACAGAGCTCATGTTTCAATAATTACTCACAGTTTTGACTATAAATCTACCACCGTTATCCCTGTAAACTGCATAAATGCAGTGCGAGAATGGAAAGTTTGGCAGACTTGGCAACAGTAACTAAGGAGGGCGTTGCTAAGCGAAGGGTCAATTTATCACCTCTTTGAAATGAGGCTTGAAATGAGTGTTGATTCCTCTATTTAAAATCAACTATATCAGTCAAAAATAAATTCAGTGTGTACATACAAATGTATGTATCTCTTTTCTGTGTACTACAGGATTGTACATTATTGGCTTTTACCTGTAAATGTTTACCTGCTGTTGAAGTCTGAATCTAAAGTTCAGTGTGATATGTGACAGCATTCAGCGAGAGCATAGTGAGCAATCAGTGTCAACAAAAAAGAAGAAGAAATATTAGAAGAAATATTTGCAGGGTTGGTTGTCATTGTGAAAAGACAGCTAAATATTTTGAGTAGTAAGACTCAAGACGATGAAGAAACTTTTCATTTTGGTGGAATGGGCCAGTGTAATGACACAAAAATTAGGGTTCTGAAACATGAATGAAATGTTTTGGGTGAGTTACTACCTTTTGTAAACGGCTGTGATTTTCCATGAAACAGTTGTGACAATTGCACTTAGAGTTTTGAGAAAAGTTGAGACTGTTTTGAAAAATGAGCCCATAACTGTAATGATTTCTACCTTCCACTTAGGGGAGAGGTCCTGCTATTGTGCATGCTGATTCACTGTCACTGTTTCTGGGACACTTAATGGAACTGAGCCGTCGTTGCTGCTATTAAGTCCGCTTGTGTTTTTCATGCTGTGACAAGTCAAAACGTCTGCTGTGCAGCCAGTCCATTACACAAACTCTGTGCAAATAGTTATAACCTGACATGTTAGACCAGGGACAATATGTGGAACATTTCATACTCTAGTTTCTGTGCCACGTCTGGGAAATCATGTTATGATTATGATTTTGTTATTTATCTATTTTGTAATAAATGGTGAATATATTACAATCTATATTCTAGATATACATTATCTTTATGTTGATTATTAGAAAATATTGAAAACCATATCATGCAATTTTATTTGTTTGTTATCTATATTTTTGTATTTATCTCTACTGACCTCTTAGGTTTGTTTTTTGTGCTGCTGTAATGCTAATTTCCCTCCTAAGGATGAATAAAGTTTTGCCAGTACCACTTTATTTTAAATCCCTACATTTGACATTTATAAGGAGTATATTAAATGGTAAATAATAATTTCTCTATAAGACATTTTCTCACACTAATGTAGTTGTAAGCAGCTGTAAGGAGTCTTTTTTTTTTTTTTTCTCAACAACTACTGTCTAACTCAGGCAACTGGTGAATAAACAGATGTTTGCAATTTATACATGTCAACATATTTTATATAAGTCTGATCATACATCATTAAATATAATAGAGCTGTGATATGCTGTGTTACACATAACTCATCTATTTATACACCAGTCACAGATGTTTTATTGAACTTACTGTTCACACATACAGGAGAATAATCATGTAACTAGATGGGGTCGCTCGGAGTGTCGCTACCTTCTAGGCAACAGATGGTGAAACACCTACTGCAAAGTCACCACAACTGTCAGGTGTGACCAGCAGAGATTTTCAAAGTTTTGAACACAGTAAAGTACACTGTAAGTTGTTTTTTTCATGCAGATGTATGCAAAGTTTTGAATATAAACCAGTGGAAAAATAGATAGAATAGAAAATAGAATAGTGTGATGGTATTGTAACTAGGGATGTTCCTGGCAACTGATTTCCCTGTCGATTAAATGTAAATTTTAATTTAGACTATCTGGCTAATCTAACAGTAAAGAAACACTCAGAAAGCATTTAAAATGAGCACAATATATTGATTGATAATATTTAACACTGTCCGAAAAAATACTGTGTGTATTAGGAGTCATTTGAAGCCGTTAATCATAGTCAACAATCAACAAATTGTATTTTATATGCTGCTGAAATGTGTGCCACTTTGCTCCGTGTAATGTGAATATGCACATTAATCACAGTATCATCATCACAGAATCTATCCAGTAAATGCTGGTTTTACATACATAAACATGGTAGTTTACTGATAACAACATCTAAGTTGTGTGGGCCATCGGGGTGTTTACGCTGGGCAAAAGGAGTAGTGGCGGGCGGCTTCATAACATCTTAAGAGGCAACAGTTAACTGGCATTGTGCGTGAATAAAATATTGATAAATAATTTATCTGACGAGTATTTCTGGTGCCAACTAGCAAGGGTGGAGACATCTAATCGTATAGTTGATTAATCACACACATCCCAAATTGTAACCAAGCGTCCTGTGTTGACATAACTGTATAAACTTACTGAGAAAACGATCAAAAATATTAAAACAATTCAATAATATTATATTACAAGAAAAATCATTATAATAAGCTATAAAAAAAAAAACACAAGATAATATGATAAACATTCAGATCACTAAAAGCAACCAGGCAGTAATATAAACAATATAACTCATACAGAAATTTACATTTTTGGAGAAACTCACAAAAGCTTACAATCTAAATAATTCACACTTGATGTTGGTTGGAGCCTGCATGTCCCAGTGGACGTTGCGGCTACGCAGAAGATTAATGTTTCGGTACAGAGCTGATTAGATAGCGCGATTTAATTCCAACAAGTAACCAGTACAATGTTTAATTTCTCAATTTTACAACAAACCAAACTGAAAATAGAATGAAAAGAGTTACAGTTTAATTTGTGGGGAGTCTGTATCTCTTATTTGAGTACTAACAGACCTGAAACACTCCAACATGGTCATTCAACAACCTTGAAAAGCCCATTTTATTGACTACTGGGTTTTATACTGACAGTACAGACTCCTCACTCCTCTTAACCAGTCAGTAGCACCAGCAAGTCATCAACACCTGCAAGGCCAAAAACAAGGCTTATCTAGTCTGTTGCAGGCCACATTTGGGCCTCTGTCGTGGCTCAAAAACTGACGGTTTCATTTCATATTAAACTGAAGCATTTGCAGATTAATTCATGATGATTAATGTCATGATCCAGCAGTTGGTATAAAACAGAGCAGTCAATAAAGCAGGCTTTTCAAGGTTGTTCAAAAACGGTGCATTGCTGCAACAATGAGAGGTCCTTGAGCACACAGCCATAAATATGCAGAAAAAACATTACGCTGATGGGTCCAGTAGTATGCAAGATTATGCAGACAGCAGCTCCAGCCCTCACATTATTGCCTGGGGAAGATGATGAGAACATAAAAACGTTCTTATATCTGCTTACAGCAACACCATAGTGTGTTTTTATCCTGCTTAGAAATGCCAGATTGAGATGGTTAAAGTCAGGCGTTTTTTTTAAATTTTTTATCTTTTCTAAGTTTAGACTCCGAGGTGAGAATTGTTGCACGTTCAGAGATCTTTCACATGCCATATGTTGCCGTGTTTGAGCATATTCTCAGCGGCTCAACATGTCAGCATCATGAAAATCTTATACTGACTGTTGCGTGAGTGCTTATCCGCTGTTGCATTTGAAAAAATCCAGGTATGCTTCCAGCTCTTTTCTCCTCCTTTCTTTGTTTTGACCCTCCATTCTTGTTCCTCTGTGTTGCTATGCAGGACACACACACACAGACGCACGCACACACACGTACGTCAGCTCCATCAACGTACCTGCTGGGCTCAGATTACAAAGCCCTTGCCACGGTGAGGGAAATGCCCCTCAGGAAAGCTGTATGGGAGGCAGTGTTGCTGGCTGCCTCTCCAAAGCTTTTCACTCCACGATATGGGCTGTAATGAGCTGCAGTGAGGGCAGCCATACTTAATAAAAATGTGAAGCACATGGGAATGGGCATTTTGCTCTGTTCCCATTTCATCTAGCTGAGGTTTTGTGCGTTCAAACATGTGGGAAAAGATGTGTTTGTAGAGATTTCTGGACTCTTAAATAAAACAAAGCTGGCTTCTGGCTTGTATGCCTTTCTCTGCCAACGCTGAGCACACTCTGTTTTCAAATGAATCTCTGTTTTATCTTTTCTCTTTTTTTGCTTCCTTTTATCTTTTAAGTCCTCATCTTGAGCGACGGCAGCTGCTTTCTAATCTAAAAAAATGTCTCCATATCATTAAGAAATTATTACTGTTGTGTCTACAAACTGTATTTACTGTCAATAGATGACTTCATCAGAACAGACTTGGCGTTTCTTTCCTGTTAATGCGTGAATAGCTGTCAGCGTCCATGAGAAGAACAAGTAAATGACTGAATATATGTGTGTGTGCGTGTGTGTATGTTTGGGAGGAGAGGTGATTAGAGATAAAGAGCCACAGACAGAAGGAGAAAAATGTGACCCTTGTGGCTCTGACCTCCTTTCATCGTGATCACCACACACCATCAATCACTATCTGCTAACCAGCGTCCTGATGACTAAACACTGTTCCTCTGCTGATGAAAGGTGCACAGGAGGGAAAACAACAGTGACACAAAAAATACAGAGAAGAAATGTGTGCTATTATGCTGCATAGTTTGTTTTTGCTCTGATTTTTGTTAAAGTAGAAGATCTAAGACTTCTTCTGTGCACACAAAAGGTTTATTTCTCTCAAATTTTGTTCACAAATTTGTCAAAATGTTAGTGAGCACCTGTCCTTTGCTGAGATAATCCGTCCAACAGGTGTGGCCTATAGATCCCTTTCCTGTTGTTGGGCAATTGGACAAATATATCGACTTACTGGCGATTGGTTGAGTCTATTGCCAGTTGTTTTTTGATTTTTATTTTGTGTCTATTTTGCTAATTTAATGGCCTGCTGCTCCATGATGCACTCAGCTGCACACGACACACCCACTGAGCCGGAGGACGAACGAGGGGAAAACAGCTTGTAAATCCAGAATATTTCCTCATCTTTTCCAAACCAGAGTTGGTGATCGTCAGAACGATGGAAAGACTCACCAAGGCAGTTTTGTTGAGTTTTGTTTTATTTCTGTCAGTCTAAAGTATTTAAATAAAGTGTTTTTTACAGAGTAAATGAGGCGATTAAAGCTCGTCTTTGTTTGTTTAAAGAGATAAGTGATTTAATATTAAAAAGAAACATTTATTAGGCACTGAACTATGTCGGTTTCACATAACGCTACAGATACCAATTTTTTCCCGCAGAACGCAAAGTCATATCCCGTCCTACTCTGCCTCTGATTGGCTTGAATCACCAGATTTTAGTCGACTTGGGGCTTATGTCTACACAGCTTTTTTTCGTCTGAGCACCAGCATCTTTTTTCAGTTGTTCCTAACGATGAGAAAGAAAGGGAGTTGCGCCGGAAGTCTTTTCTCTGAGCACGCCACGTTTTTTCATGCAGCTGCTCCAAGCGTTTCAAGTTGAAAATCTCCGAACTTTGCAGAAAGGCGCTGGTGTCGTCACTGGCGCTTTTTTCCCAGGCAACCAATCATACATTAGAAGGGGAATCGTCACCCTGGTAACCAAGAAAATGGAGGACAGTTTACACCTGTCTGTGTGCGCCGGAGAGCCGAGGCCGAGCTCATGTCTGTGCAGCAGCCGGAGGGAAAGATATTTTTAAAAGTCACTGTGCGTTCATCTCTCAGTACTTCAGCAGCTTCCACCGGCCTGTGAGTGAATCTCTGTGGTTTGAAGTTTAGTTTCTCTCTTGAGTTGCTGTTTGTTCTCTGAGGTATCTGCTTTATTTTACTTTCATGTTCGCTTTCAGCTGATAGGAGTCATGTCAAGTCACTGCAGATGAAAACCAAACATTTCCTGACTTTGATGCTTCATAATTAAAGCTTTGAGATTACAAAAATATCGGGGGACCTTTATTATGAAGAAAGCACAAAATATGGAATATGGTTAACCAGCATTTTACAGCCACTTTCCTTGAGACGAGTTCGTATCAAGACACACCTTCAAGTGGGTAGAACGGACGCAGATCGCCGCAGCGCTGAGCTGATGAGCTAAAGTCAAACGGAGGCAGAACAACATCCGGTTGGTGCTCACAGTAAAAAACAAGTCAAACAAACAGATAGTGGTGATGCTAGACTGTGCAACAATGGTGATCATAAAAACTTTCAAGATATTGTTCATCCCAGCAGTGCACAGCGCCCCGCTAGCACCTCTCTGCCAGTAAATCTACAGTAAATTTAGGAGGTGACAGCCAGGGGCAGAGCTGGAGCTTCTGGAAAAATAAATACCCACATCAGATTCTTTTCATCCCTCTCTAACATTTTCGTCTTGTTTTTATTTGTTAATGAATGTGTCAGTAGATTCTGTCATAGCTTTTGTCATCATAAATTACTTTTTATTTTGCTTGAGGCAGGTCATGAACTCCTGGGAAGAAAAATTTGGCATCTGTATCCCTGTGTGAAACAGCCTTAGTTCAGTGCAGTAAATGTCTCTTTTCAACGATGAAACTAAACGTTTCAAAATGATCTTTTATTGTGAGAAGTCCGAGGCACACCTGTGCAATAATCCTGCTGTTAAATCAGCATCTCTAAATGCCACACCTGTCAGGTGGATGGATTACCTTGGCAAAGTAGAAGTGCGAATGCAGATTTAACAAACTAAGAGATAAACAAACCTTTTGTGTGCACAGAGGAAGTCTGGGATCTTTTATTTCACTACATGAAAAATGGGAGCAAAAACAGAAGTGTTATATTTTTGTTGAATTTTTAATCAAGGACCGAGACATCAAGTGTATTTAAACTTTTCAGAATAAAGACCTCAAATAAATGTATTTTAGAAGCTTGCTGCAGCAAAACACTGCCATATTCCCTAAAAACTGCCTCGGGGATAAAAAGCTTAACAATAATCAATCACAGCTTGTGGATATAAACATATGTGCCTATAATTTAGCCACCAGAGTAAATCAGAGATACGTTTCCAGATAAACAGGATGAAAGAGCGATTTGGACATCTGTGACTGGGCTGAGCACATTCGGAGCGTTGTTTGATATATGGCAGGATGTTTGCAGGGTTTTTGCCATGAACCATGCAACGTGAGTAACAGATTGTTTCATAATCAAAACCACTCGCCGCGCAGGCGAGGGCGCACATTATTCTCTGGTGGATAGATTTAGCTCGGTCATTCATAATCACGCCATGCCCGGGTCACCTAAATACGTTCAAACAAACAAAGTAATGTTTACAAGTGAGCAGGAAGGAGATTTAGAAACATGTTCAGTTGATGTACGCTGAAGAAACCGAGACGTTGAGAGACGTGCGGCGTTGACAACCTGTTCCCTTAATGCCAATACCGAATGCCCTGGCAATAATTTGCAGGCCGACTAACTGCGCTGCCGGTTTCCTTTGCACGGCTCCTGACAACACCGGCAGGCAGGACGGTGAAAGCAAAAGCTCATCAGCGGGGAGGAGGAGATGTGCGCAGCCCCCTGTGTGGCGCTTCACTGCTTGGGGTTTAATACCTGTTGAGTGGACAGAGATTTAGTGAGCTCGAGAGCCACAATCCCAGCTTACTGTTGTACAGGTGCATCTCTCTGCTCAGGTTAAACTCGCCTCAGGGCAGCTGGCAACGTTAACTGGAAGAGCCTCGGTCTGCTGCAGTCTGCCGGGGCACCGTGGCAAAGAAAAGAGAGGAAAGGCTATCAGCTTTATGAAGGTACAAAGAAACTGCAGCAGACATGTAAGACATTCAGATATAGAAACACAACAGACACAATTATCAGTTTTTTCATCTATAATTTCTCATATTTGCAATTAAGCATTCAGCCATATAAATATATCTTCATTTCTGTATCTATTTCAGCTTAATTGCATTGTTTATTATGCATTTTTGCTAATTTGAATTGCATGATAATGTTGTTCACACTCACAGACAAGCCAAGTCTGGAGAGTCCCAAAATTAGCACCAGCCACCAGCCAAGAGATGATAAAATATGCAAGTGGCTGGTAGATCTGCTTTATTCACCATCCAAAAGAGAACAATGGTCGTCTACTGAGTGGCTGGTGAAATCTGAACATTCACTAGTCTAGACAAAGAAGTTAATTTTGAATGACGACTCTTTGTTTTCTCAAGGAAATATATAATAATTAATGATCTTCACCAGTGGTGGTGGGTGGAGCATTGAAAATAATCTACTCACCACTCGAATAAAAGTTAAAGTACAATTTCTCCCATTAAAATGACTCAAGGAACCTAAACCCACCATAGAAACCTACTCAAGTAACAGTTTAAAAAATGTACCCTGGTTGATAAATTACTCAGTGATTTTACATTTCAATATTTTTTGGGGTTTACTGCACCTATGAAAGTAACTTTAACCTTGAAGTTGACATCATGTTGGGTTAACTGCCTTCTAAAACACACCAATTTAAAAGCTCAATAGGCCACTCGCTACGTGATAAGTTAATGTCAGATTTGTTATGCATGAAAAATTGACATAGCTAATCTTAGGTAGCTAATTAATATGCAAATTTAACATATCTTACGATAGCTAGTTAATTACATAAATTAACTTTACATTCAAAAAATTAACAGCTAACAATAGCTAGCTAACTGCATAGATTAAGGTTATACATGAAAAAATAACATAGCTAAGTCAAGCTAGCTAATTATACGGATAAATGTTACACATGAAAAATTAACATAGCTAAGGTTAGCTAGCTAACTACATAGATTAGTGTTGCACATGAAAAAGACAGCTAACTTAAGCTAGCTAACTACATAGATTAAAATGACATTAAAAAGTAACAGCTGACGATAGTTAGCTAGCTACATAGATTAACGTTTCACGTGAAAAAATAACATAGCTAACTCAAGCTAGCTAGCTAAATAGATTAACTTTACACATGAAAAGTTGACATAGCTAAGTTAGCTAGCTAACTAACTACATTTTCATATATCCATGTGAAACTTACTTTAATGTGCACATGGAGGTTAGATGAAGAGCTTTTAAAAGTGGAGATCTCCATGTTGTTCAGGAGGCACAGCAGTACTTCATCACATAATTGTTGTCTTTTTTAGATTTTGGTATAAAAAGTGTTGTCAAATGTGACCGGGGATTGTGGCTGGAAGCTGCCTCTTGTTCTGAGTTTTGCTCCGTCATCATCACATCGTGGTCAAAAGACAGGTGGCAACAAACTTGTAGAGGTGCTCCTAATGCGCTAGTTGTGATGAGGGTATAAATGTCAAACGTAGAAAAGTAAAAAGTAGATTACTTTCTCGAAATATACTCGCATAATGAGTAGAAGTGCAGTTTTAAAAAAGGAATATGAAAAGTATGCAACTGATGGTGGTACTGGAGGATATAAACAGGATAAATGTTGAGTTTTTTTGCTCAGACTTTTTTTTTAAAACACACAGTGAGCAGGAAAGGGTGAGAGTTCATATTATTTTCACACATTCAGCCATTTAAGCTGCATCCGTTTTCTCTTACAGGTCGATGACTGCAGCCTTGAAAACACAGTCAAGTACTTCATGTCACAAAGAAACAAATATGAAGAAAAAGTTAAGGTTAATGTCAAGATTACTAGACAGAATGTTTCGTTCATGGTCACAACAAAACAGAACTTGTTATGTTGAGGTCATCGGTGATCACAACATAAGTATCGCCTGACATTAAACTGTTTATTTAACGATTATGAAAAACATAATTGTACCCATTAACTCTCTGGATTCATTGCAAAGGGATAAGGCTGACTATATTTCTAATATTATTTTCTTACTGTGAATGAATCCATGAAAAGCCCAAAGCCAACATTAGTAAATCTGTCTCTCAATATGTTCTCACATCCTGAGCGTCTCTGTGGCTCTGTGAATATATAATTTTATTTTTAAAATGGCTAAACACAACAGCTCAGCACTGTAGTTTTGTAGCAAACATTATTCAAAAAAGGGGTGAATAGCGTTTCTGCAAGGGACTATTTTCAGTTGTGGCATAATACAGATGACTTTTTATGGCACGAGGTAGGCTTCCCGGCCCTACAAAGGAAAAAGGTGGTAACTTCTTTTTGTTTTTTGTTTTTTATACTCATTTTTGTGACATTGAAAACATCCTTTGTTTTGTGGACAAATAGCTTCTCTTGAAGGTGTTTTATTTTGGAGGAAATAGGGGATTGAAATTACAATAACTGCAAAAGACCCTAAAGAAATCACAGTAAGCCACCGTAGTTTCAGTTACTGTATTCTAACATGTAAAATATATGCAAGAAAATTAATGAATTTGTTAGCTTTGTGCATTATACTCACATATATAACAACAGTATGGAGAAATATAATTACTGCCTTTTTACTTTATAGGGCCGGACTGTGTGTTACATTGACTGAAAATAAACAACAGTGGAGATGAGTGGCAAAGAGGAGTGAGACATGTCAGGCTTTGCATACAGAAGCAGCGTTTCCATTAACATATTTTACACACATTTTCAATTATCATCAATTTTTTCCTTCTTGTGTTTAACCATACTTAAGGTCCGGTACGTGGGACGCTGTTGGTACTCTCCAACGGTCATATACGTCTTTTTAGGAGACATTATTGACCTGCTCTGTCACGTATGTGTCCGAGGACGTGTTGACAACAGCAGGACTATGAAACTGAAGCAGCTAAAGAAGAGAAACTCTCTTTCTTATATGTAAAAAAAAAACAGGTCCACTTCTATTCACAAAGGCTGTAAATATTTCAACGGCCCAGCACCAAATTCAAAATTAGTTGCCATCGGCGTTATGTTTTACGAAAATAACTTCTCAAACTTCTCTATAATTTACAACTCTCTACGGGCTCCTTCGGACCTACCTGTGCTCCGGCTTTGCCCCGGATGGCAGTGGAAACATCGGACTTCCTCTGTAGCAGTATGTAAGGTAATGGAAACACGGTTATAACTGCTGACATCATTACAGCAAAACAAGCCCACACCGGTCATCTGTTTGGGCCTGGAGCTCCAAGTCGAGGGGCTGTGGAGGAGAAATCCTTTGTTAGAGACTGAAATGATAACAGAGCCACAGAGAGGTGAGCTTTACAAAGTCAGACAGGTTATCGATTTTGTTGTTTTTGCTCCGTTTGATGATACACGGAGCTGCTTTTATCTTTGCAGGATCCTCAACCTCAAATGAAGGTGTGCGTTCAGGCCTGGGGAGTAATGAAGTAAATGCAACAGGATTGTGTAGTTAGAATACATAAAGGTCCGGTAATCCATTATAGTTACAGGAGAAAAAAAACAGTTAGATACATGTAATAAAAATGGGGATTATAAATCAGATTACAATTTTATAAAGAACGATACTACTGCACACAGATGATGATCACAACACTACTCTGGTCTCAACCATTTTGTCTATAAATAAAAATAAGGAAGAACATCACAGTTCTGTCTTCAGCTGTGAAAATGTGTCACCCTCCATGGACTTGACATTTAACTTAAAGAAACATTTACAGGTAAGACCAACCGCTAACATTAGTGAAACAGACCAACAGCTAACATGAGATATACAGACCAACCACCACTAAAATTAGCTACACGGATGCCACTGCTAACATTAGCTAACACAGACCAACCGTGCTTATGTTAGCTACATAGACCAACCGCTAATGTCAGCTAAACAAACCAACCACTAATGTTAGCAGACCATAGACGGTATAAAACAGATACAGACCCACTGCTAACATTAGCCACACAGACTAATGGCAGACAGAGTATGAGGTAGTGTACTTAAAGAGAACATTTAAATGTGCATAATTATATCTATTAACTTAAACATGCATTCATACATGACAAATGAAGGAATAGCTGGGCAAACAATTAATAAACCTACAACAAACATAAAACATTAGATTAGGCTAAACAATTTCATCATGTTTGGTACTGACGTAATCTGAAGGTAACGGAAGGTAATCAAGATACTTTAATAATACTGATATGTGGATCAGGTTACAGACTACATGTTTTAACAGGTAATTAATAATTGTATCTACGTTAATGCATTTTTAAAGTAACCCTCCCAGCCCTGACTGCATTAACTGTGTGCACTATATCTAAGATGGAACAAAAGACTTTGGAGGAAGCCGTGACTCCTTCACTCACTTGACCTCCCTCTTCTCTCTGACCTGACCTCTCGGTGCCCTCTGCCTTTTAGTGCAGCTTCCTGACTAATGTTTACACCCGTCTCCAGGACCTTAATGAAAGGCAGCTTTCAAGGGAGAACTGCTTTCCTTCCATCAATACCGAGCAAACTGAGATTCACAGTGAGAACATTTGAGAGCAGGGAACACCATGACCCCCCTCCCTGGAAAAATACCAAGTCAAATGTCAAGTTTACAAATGCCTTTATCAGATTAACGGGATTGGTTGACTTGAGTAACAACATAAATGTATTTGCAAAATGAAGAATATGTTAACAAAAGAATCAAAAATTACATTTGACTTTTTAAAAGGAATAGTTTGGTATTTTAGGGAATATTATTCACTTTCTTGACTTAAATGATACTCATGTCTGTAAAGTAGGATAAATATGTAGCTGGAGTTAGCAGGCAGTTAGCTTAGCTTAGCATAAAGCTGGAAACAAAGGGAGCCTGGTTCTGTACAGTGGTTATTTCATACGTTATGTGCTAGGCTCGTCTCTGTTGACAAGAAAACCAAATTTTGAAGATGGTTAAAAGAGGACCTGTACAAATGGCATACATATAACCTTTGTTAGCCAATATTAACAAAATGCTAGCTAGCTTGGTTGCATTTCTTCAGGCCAATCACAGTCATCTTGGGTGGCGCTGAGCCCACAATGCTGCGATAGTGCTGCTGCTAAATATTCCATTTAGAATGGAATTTCATGTATTCTAGGTAGCTAGCTAACTAACAATTGTTGTAGATTAGTGAGGTAGTCAGCCAGTGTTTTGCTGACATTAGCTACCTTATGATTTTACATCTTACACCTGGCGCAACGCGTATGCGCTGGTGGCACAGGAGAGCAAATGAACTTGTGCCTGGTCCGTGCAGCCATGTGCAGGAGGTCTAAAAATGAAGGCGTGGTCAGGCACATTTGCTACCTTGTGCTTGGTGCGTTGCCGTCGAAACCACCTGCACATTAGTCCAGCTACAACCTGGTCAAAGCGCAAAGTCTGTGGCACAGTAGGTCTGTCTGCACAAGATAGCAACCAGCGCGTTTGGCGCAGTCTTTTCTCCACACAAGAGTTTCAAATGATAAAGTGTCCTTATAACATATTCTCTATCAGAAATAAAGTGAAAATGTTGAAGTTAACAGCATGCGTGAGGTGCACACTCACACCTCAACAATCACAAAACACCTTTCACTTATGTTAAACAGCCACGCTTGCATGTGTGTCTAAAATTATTCTCATTAATAACAAATACAGAATTATTATTATAATTATAAAGCCTAATAAATCTCAGCAGACCTGCACAGCGCACACAGGACAGGATCACAGCTGTCAGATCATCTTTAACAGATCAGTCAGCATGACAGCTGGAGCAGCTGGAGTGTTTATTGGGATCCAAAAAAACAAGGATTAAACAATTCTGATCTATAATACACAAAATGAACAAGACGTTATATCTGATCATGAAATCAGCCTGACCCGGGGAGAAAAAGGTCTGTGTGCTTCTGTTAGAGCCTGATGCTGGTTGGATATATGTACCCGCTGGATAACTGCAAAGTTACACACGGGTTTTCAAATTTCTGAAACACTTTCTGGGTCTGTTTCCTACAACCACAGTGGGATGGAAGAGCGAGGATGGGAGGAGGAGATGAGGATGAGGAAAAGAGAAGAAGACGCCTGCCTCTCGTTTCGACTGCACAGGGCCCTATATGTCGCTTTTACAGGACCTCCAGGAACATATTTTAATCATTGCCCAAATTTGTTTTTTAACATGGATGAGCCGAGCATGTTGCATATTTACAGACGTGTCGTGTGCTCTGTCTATTTTAGCTGCAAGTTTCCTAAAATACTTATTTGTTTTATTCTTTTTTCCTTCAGGTGACATTAATAATATAACTAATAATGTTTTGGGAATAAATAAATTATGTGTTTGTTTAAGGTTTGTTTCTTACAGTTGTTTATTCTTGGGGTCTTTGTATGATAAATATGTTAACAGGATGAGGTTTAAAACAGCTTTAATTGGCTGTATAGAAACAAGTCCTCATCCTATATAATGATATTCCTACGAATTAATTTAGCTTTTATGTGGCTCCATCATCAAACCAAAATGCATAAATTTCTTCCTTTTTGTTCCTTTTTTTCCCTCAGAGGAGAAACACGGGACACGTGGTTTAATATGTGAGCAGATACGTCCGCTGTGGCAGAAAAATAAAAATGCAATTTAATTTCAGTCGGACTTTAAGAGAATAATCCACTGAGACTCCTTTGTTGCATTCTTTACCAATAACAATGTGGAGGATCTATAACAAGACCAAACATGACTGTCATTTCCATTTCTCTTTCATGAATTAATTTTAAGGCACTGGGAGATATGGAATATTGGATGGAGGTTTTTTTTTTTAACGCTGCTGACAGAGAAATAGTAGAACATGAAAAAGTGGTGAGTTCACACAGAGATAATGGCTTTCTCGATGAGCACTGTAACACCGTCAGTGAACCGAATTTCTCAATTCAGGGGATTCATAATCACTCTGTGCTTTTAATTAATGTCCTGATAATGTTCCAGTAATCATTATTCACACACAGCGTCAATAAAATTACATGCAGAAAATGTATTTAAAGCTACAACAATGCATTTTTTTTTCAGCAGCGACAAATGAGAATGATGAAGAATCTCTGGATGTGAATTTAAAGGAGCAATACGTAAGTTAGAGCCATGAGCCTGTATATTAAAAAGTCTCCATTTGTTGCTCAGTTTAACCTGTTATAAACATTTATTCCTTCTAAAAGATTATTAAAGATTTCTTACAAGTCACAGACACACAATCGCTCGTTCAGCAAACATTCGACATGAAATTGATCCCAAATCAAAACATTAAACGGGAAAACAACAACAGTTATTCTGGTTCTAAATGTAACTTTTAAAAGACACCACTCTTAGAAATAAAGGTTCCAAAAGGGTTCTTCCTGAAGGGGTGAGGTTCTACCCAAAAATAGTTGTTTCTGAAGAACCCTTTTTGGAAGAAAGGGTTCGTCAAGGGTTTTTCAAGACGAAAGGTTCCATTTAAAATGAAAGAGTTCTTCAGGATTGTTGAAAGAACTCTTTCATCAGGGGTTCTTTGTATCATAATATAAAAGGGTTCTCAGGACAACCCCCTGTGTATGTTCCAGATAAAATCCTTGGAATCTAATAGGGTGCTTGGTAGAACCCCTGCATGGGTTCCAGAGAAATCCCATGGAATGTAGAGGGGTTCTTGATAGAACCTGCTGGGTGAGTTTATGTCAGCACCCTCAGAAGGAGGAAATATTTTTGTGTGGAACCATTACATCATAGACAGGTTCTCCTTTAGAACCCTCCGCATGGGTTCTAGAAAAAAAACCTTGGATTATAAAAGGGTTTTCATAGAACCCTCTTGATACGCTCTTGTTAGCACTCTTGGAAGATGGAGAGATTCTGGATAGAACCTCAAAAGGGGGTTTTGGGTGGAACCACCATAGACTGGTGTTTCCCCCAGCATGGGTTCTAGAAAAAAATCTTGGAATATACAGTAAAAGGGTTCTCTTGGGTAGGTTCTTGAAATAAAAAGGGTTCTCTGGTTAGGCTCTTGTTACTGTAGCACTCCTGAAGGTGCAAAGATTCTGGCTAGAGGGTTTGGGTGAAACCATTATACTATAGAAGGGTTCTACTTTAGAACTGCCAGGGTGAGTTCTGGATTAAAAAAAACCCTTGGAATATAAAAGGGTTCTCGGCAGAACCACTTGGGTGGATTGGAACCATTACACCATAGAGGAGTTCTACTTCAGGACCTCTCATAAGGGGTTCAGGATGAAACCTTTCACAGATGGTTGTAGGTATAACCTTTTATGTTGGGTTATAGGTAGAACCCCATAAAAGGACCAGGAATGGTTCTCCTACTGGGACAAGCAGAGGAACCCTTTATGGTTCTAGTGAGCACTTATATTTCTGGGGGTGTAGCATTATTGTCAGAGAAGTTTTTCCATTTATCATATTGACATGTCATGGTTTGTGATTTATTACAGTAAATAAATTACAGATTTCTCCTTTAACGGTGTGAGTCTGTTTTATTTGTGTAAGTGTGTGTGTGTGTGTGTGTGTTTGTTTGTTAATTCTCAGCGCGTGTGGCAGCATGCTGGGGTTCACCCAAGATGCTGTGTGTGTTGTAGCGGACATGATGTGTAACAGGTGTGAGGCGGTGTGGAGGGGAGACATCCGCAGCTGTCCCCGCAGACCCCGGTCACGTCCTCACCCATCTGCCTCCCCCGACCCCCGCCCCTAAAAGCCTGCCTCCAGTGTGTGTGTGTGTGTGTGTGTGTGTGTGTGTGTGTGCAGCAGCAGCAGCAGCCGTTGAATCCCTGCTTACTGCAGCCAAGTGTCATCACCTCTCCATCCAGCACCCCGCAGCCCCTCCCCACCCCCTGCTCGGCACTAATACCCCGCAGGTACCCTATGGATCCCGGACACATGTGGCTTTGGCCATGTGTCCATTTAACAATGAATTACCACGCTTCGGAGCCTCGCTTCGGCCAGCAGCGATCCAACCTTCACGCCGATCATTACGCCTGGGTGAAATTTAAATCATATTTCTCAAATCGAACGCTAGTTTGAGAGTGTGAATTAAAATCACTCGCAGGGAGAAATGATGAAATTAAAGCCACGCTGTTACATTTGACTCCTCTTTATGTGTTTGATGTGCTTGACTTTCATGATGGTTTATTAATTCTCTTTGGCTGTCGCAGAAATGTGGGATTAAGTTTATTATCTCAGATTCTCATGTAACTGGAACATTATTTGACTGGCGATAGGTTTTTCAGTGAATGGAGGCCGTATATTATTAGTCATACTGGTATCATGGCTCTGTGGAAGGTAATGTTGAGTCTGTCAGTCAGTCCTTTAGTCCACACTCAAATATCTCAACCACTGTTAATTCGATTGTCATTAAATTTTATACAGACATTTATGGTCCCCTGAGTATGAATCATACTG